>JAJKFI010016777.1:3733-25642 GCA_029204185.1 Lerista edwardsae | reverse complement strand
GTATGTATGTATGTATGTATGTATGTATGTATGTATGTATGTATGTATGTATGTATGTCTCGCATAGGCTCCTCAATGCCTGGAGCGATCGGCACGAAACTTGGCACGCATACACCTTGCGGCCTGGCGACAAACACTGCGGGGGTCGGGGGCCCCCTAGCACCCCTGGGGGTGGGGGTACGCGGGGGTCCCCGCGTGAAAACGGTCAAAAACGGCCAAAATCGGCATCAGATTCACAGTTTCCGGGGTCGCCGAGATGAGCGGCGATGCTCCCTACGCTGTTGGAGTCCGGGTTCAGCCCCCCCTCGACGTGGGGGACAAGAAGGGGTGCGAAACAAAATGTCCTCATGCCCCGCTGGAACGCCTGGACCGATTGGCACCAAACTCGGCATGCGGAAGCCTAGTGGCCTGGCCACAAACACTGCGGGGGTTGGGCCCCCTAGCACCCCCGGGGGTGGGGGTACGTGGGGGTCCCTGCATGAAAACGGTCAAAAATGGCCAATATCGGCGTCAAATCCACAGTTTCCGGGGTCGCCGAGATGAGCGGTGATGCTCCCGACGCTGTTGGAGTCTGGGTTCAGCCCCCCCTCGACGTGGGGGGCAAGAAGGGGTGCGAAACAAAACGTCTGCTATGCCCCGCTGTGATGCCTGGACCGATTGGCTCCGAACTCGGCATGCGGAAGCCTAGCGGCCTGGCCACAAACACTGCGGGGGTTGGGGCCCCCTAGCGCCCCCAGAGGTGGGGGTACATGGGGGTCCCTGCATGAAAATGGTCGAAAATGGCCAAAAATTGGCATCAAATCCATAGTTTCCGGGGTCGCCGGGATGAGCGGCGACACTCCCGACGCCATTCGAGTCTGCATTCGCCCCCCCCCTTGGCGTGGGGTGCGAGAAGGGGCGCGAAACAAAACATCCGCCATGCCCTGCTGGAACGCCTGGACTGATTGACACAAAACGTGGCACGAATACACCTTGCGGCCTGGCGACAAACACTGCGGGGGTCAGACCCCCGTAGTGCCCCTGGGGGCAGGGGTACGCAGGGGTCCCCACATGAAGACGGCCGAAAACGGCCGAAATCAGCATCGAGTCCATAGTTTCCGGGGTCACCGAAACAAGCGGCGACACTCCCGACGCTGGTGGAGTCCAGGTTCAGCCCCCCCTCGGTGCAAAACACAGCGTCCGCCATGCCCTGCTGGAATGCCTGGAGTGATTGGCACCAAATTCGGCACGCGCGTGCCTTGCGGCCTGGTGACAAACACTGCGGGGGTCAGGCCCCCCTAGCACCCCTGGGGGTGGGGGTGCGCGAGGGCCCCCATGTGAGAATGGGCGAAATCGGCATTGGATCCATAGTTTCCGTGGTCACCGAGGTGAGCGGCGACGCTTCTGATGCAGTTGGAGTCCGGGTTAGGCCCCTGTCAGCATGGGGGGCGAGAAGGGGTGCAAAACTCAAATTCTGGAAGATCATTTTGTTACCCGGGCAACACCGGGTAACAAAAAGCTAGTATTATATAAAAGCACCGAACAAATTTTTTTTTCAAAATACCTCACCTGAAAATTCAAACTATTAACACTCACAAAATAGCAAGAGTCAGGTCTGCAGCTTCCAAGATGACTGCTCCCAGCTTTCTGTGACCCACCTGATATCAGGTAGCGACCCACTAAGTGGGTCCCAGCCCACAGTTTGAAGAACACTGTCTTAGCTAATACACTGTGCTTTCTGTAGCTGATGAGAATTGAGAGTGTAGCTTTGAAAGTTGTAAGTTTAACATTGTTCTATGTCCCTCTGTTTGCTAAATGGTAACGCATGGTGATCCCTGCTCCTGGGAATTTGTAGCCAAGGCATGGTAAGGCATGGTGATCCCTGCTCCTGGGAACTCTTAGCCAAGGGATGGGCTCTGAAAAGGGTTTGTTAATTTTCAATATTAAAAAAAAGGATTGGCAGATGGGTCAGAAAAAGGCCATTGTGATCTTGCAATTCACAGCTAGTGCAAACATAGGCTCCACAAGGACAAAAATGTCTATAGCATTGGTACTTTTGTGCAATTCCTGCTAAATCATGCACCTGAGAACAATTGGGAGAAGACAGTTGGTGCAGTCCTAACCTGGAGTTCGGCTGACACAGTTAGGCCAGCAAAGTTTGGCTGACACAAGGGACACCGTAAAGTATGTTTGGACCACTCTCGGAGTCAGAGAGGCCAGCACACAGACGTGCACCTTCCCCCCCGAGAGTGGTCCAAACGTGCTTTCCAGTGGCCCTTGTGCTGGCCAAACGTTGTTGGACTAACTGTGCCGGCCTAACTCCAGGTTAGGATTGCACTATGTCAATCATTGGAAGCGATGCAACTAAAATTAGACCCAACCTGGGCAGTGGTTTGGGAGCTCCAACCAGGTGGAATACCATGTATAATTCCTGACAGTGGTCCTAGAATCAGTTCATGGGTCTGGTAGTTGTTGGGGAGCCTTGATCCACATGGGTCACAATTGACCTCTGATGCATTATATGGCAACAGTTTGATAATAGTCTATTTTAACTGTTTTTGTTATTATATATTTGTTTTTTTTATTAACTTCCCTGGAAATATCTGTTAAAGAGAATTTATTGAATCCTTTCTATATTGATGAAATAAATTTACTGTAACACTGGTCAGCATGTATGTTGAGACATAGTGGCTGTTTTTGGACTGGAAATGGTTAACTGAAAACTCATTCCTTTTTAGATACAAAAGTCTAAGGCTTCAGATTTGTCTGAAATGGAACTGAGCACTTTTTCTCTGTCCTCTCCCCACTCCATTTTCCAACCTATCACTTGACATCAAGATTGCCCAAATGCTCTGTGGGTTGAGAGTTTGAGGGCTCAATCCTAACCTGGAGTTAGGCCGGCACAGTTAGGACAGCAATGTTTGGACAGCACAAGGGCCATTTGGACCACTCTCGGAGTCAGGGGTGATGGTGCACGTCTGTGTGCTGGCCTCTCTGACTCTGAGAGTGGTCCAAACATAATGTTGTGGTGTCCCTTGTGCTGGCCAAACTTTGCTGGCCTAACTCCAGGTTAGGATTGCGCTCTCAGAAAACTGAACAAGAACCGTGCACCGAAATTGGAAAATGTGAATGGGGAGGACAGGGAAAATAATTAACAAAGCTATTTGGATTAACCTGTCCCTTTAAAGATTGAAAGGGACTGGAAAAGCTTCTTGGATTGCTGTAGATGTGTCTGGCAACTGTGAAATAGAATCTGTTTTCTTTATATGCAAGACTGGAATTTGGGTGATAGTGCTTGAGTTAAGTGAAAAAAGAAGCCCTTGTCACTCTTGGAACTTGAAGCTGAGAACTGTAGTGCCATTGAGAAGTTCTCCCCCTTCTTAAATGTCCTTGCAGATGTAACCGTTTTAGTGTTCTATACTTAGTCTTGTAATTAGAATGACGATTATGTTCCTTAAGAATCCCACAAATTAAGAACCAACAAAAATGATAGTGACTCATGAGAACATTTGCAGTATGTTAACGTGCGGTTGACACTTACGAATTATGTGATTACTGTGTGAAGTATTTATGGGTTTATGGCTGCAGAATAGACGTTAAGTACCATGTATTGTTTCTCAAGAGAGATGGTCTGTTTTTGTGCAAGAGCCAGTTAAGGTCCACTGTGCCATCAGGATCTTGGTGGAATCAAAATGGGTCTGGAAGCATCGTGTGTGTCAGCAAGGAAAAACCAGTGGGCATTTTTGATAAGGTCTGATTGTGAGATGTAGCAAGTCCTGAGCTGATCTAGGACAGGATGTTGGGACTTGAAGGAAATGGTCTTCTTGTGGGGATGATCAGACCGCCCTGTCAAGTCAGTGGTTGCCAATACTGTATAACGGACTTTGTCTGTGAACCGTGAAGATGATGAGAAAAATTGAGACAACGGAAGAAAGAACTTTGCTGGATCAAGTGGCTGGGATGATGCCTCAAGAGTAGAGCCCATGCTTTGAATGCAAAACAAGGTTCTGCTTTCAGTTCTTGGAATCTTTCCTAACCTGATGTTGCTTCGACGCAACACTCTTGCGCTGGACCAGTGCTATTGCAAACGTGCCATAAGGCGCATTCGCGCTGTGGTCGCTGGGCCATCAGCTGCACTGGCTTAGCTCTGCCAGCACAAGGCTGCACAGAGTTTGCGCCAGAGGCAGGCAGGAGGCATAACAGGGTGGCGCCGTGAGTGGAGACGGGACATGGCTGTTGGGCTGTATCCAAACCCCTGTACCCAGGCTGGCCAGCCCCAATTCGGGCTGTTCCTGGCCACTTGGCCTTCCACTTGCTATTTTGCTGGCACGGATCCATGCACCCGCATAGGGCTGGCTGGGGCTTACCCCGGAGCAAGGGGAAACTATCTCCTTGCCCCGTGCTGAACTTCTGCTGCCTCCTAATGTCATTAAGGGCACAATCCTAACCTGGAGTTAGGCCAGCACAGTTAGGCCAGCAAAGTTTGGCACAAGGGACACCATAAAGTATGTTTGGACCACCGTTGGTGTAATAGAGGCCAACACACAGACATGCTCCATCCTCCCTGACTCTGAGAGTGGCCCAAACTCACTTTGCGGTGGTCCTTGTGCCAGCCAAACCTTGCTGGCCTAACTGTGCTGGCCTAACTCCAGGTTAAGATTGCGCCCTAAAATGCAGAGCAGGTAAGCTGGATTGCCGATTCCAGCACAGGTTAGGATTGCGCTGCCAGGTCAACAGCATTGCAGTGGCTTGGGGCACATGCTGCTGCCTGCACCCACGTGGCAGTTTCCAAATGGCATTTTGAGAATCGCCGTGTGCAAAGCGATGTTGCCGTATGTCAGTTTGGAACTGTCAGGTTTGGCGATTTAAGAACATTGTTCATGGAGAAGCTCAGAGTGGCCCAGCTGTGATTCCAGTGAAGCAAGATTCACACATAACTCATGTTCATTTATTTATGCAAATAGGAAGCAGGATGCTAGAAGCCAGGAACACCGACAGCCAAGCAGCAAATGCATGATGTTAGCGGGGGCCAAGACGTGACTTGGAAATGCTTATAGTTTATCAGTCACCAGAGGACACTGGGAAGCTGGGGTGAAAGGAGACTGTCGGCATCCAGTACCGTCAACAAAATGGATGGCTTACAGGAGCAGATGCTGGCATGGAGTCTGGGAGGTTTTCCAGTTTGGGATCTGCTGGCTGGTTCCTGACAGCGTAGTAAGGCAGAAAGAAACCCCATGCCAAGTTTTCTTGGAAACAAATTAGGCAATTTTAATCTATGTCCTGATTTTAGCACACCTCATCCCAGTGGCTTGACTGGGATAGGCACATTAAAGCAACCGGTGCAAAGGAACCAACATTATACAACCCAGTTTCCCAAATACCTTCATGCTTTTCTATACCTATTTAATCCTAATCATTGCAAGCCAGATGAAACAATTAACTGTTGCTTTGGTGTGGTCTAAGCTATGCAGGATCAGAGCTACTTGGATTAGGAGGACAATATCAGCCCTTGGAGAATGCAATCCTATCCTGGAGTTATTGAATTGCACATGCGAACCGATAGGGAAGAAGGGAAGACGTGCTAGGATACTTCAGAATGCCAGGTGCAAGGGAGTGGCAACAGGATGCAAGCATCTTGTTGTCTACTGAACTCCCTGAGGCATCTGGTGGGCCGTTGTGCGATACAGGAAGCTGGACTAGATGGGCCTTTGGCCTGATCCAGTGGGGCTCTTCTTATGTTCTTAAGTTCTTATGTTCTTATTATAGGGGCTCTCAGAGTGCAGTTCTAACGTGGAGTTACGCCTGCACAACCGTAAAGTAGGTTTAGATCACTCTCGGAGTCAGAGAGGCCAGTACGCAGAGGTGCGCTGTCGTCCCCGACTCTGAGAGTGGTCCAAATGCACTATACAGTGGCTCTTGTGCCAGCCAAGCTGTGCTGGCCTAACTGTGCTGGCCTAACTCCAGATTAGGATTGTGCCCTGAGAGTGGGACAAACAGGCTTTATCACACTTTTGCGACATTCAAAGTGCAGTGAGGATTTTGCTCTAATGGAATGTTGCAAGAAAGGAACATGCTGGGGGTGGTTCCTGCTCTCCTTCAGATAAATTGGAAGGAACCCTAAGGTAGGGTGTGTGTGTTTGAGTGTCCCATTTCAAGGAAGTTGCTCGGTTTCTGAGTTGACCCGTATCTTGCCATTGTAATTTCTTTATCTGTTACTGATACGTACTGAAAGCCAACAAACTTCACTCAATTGTTGTGTTAACCAAATTCTAGGCAAGGTTTTTATAGCACTTTGGGCCTGATGAAATGTCTTGTGTTTTCTCTCTGACATGCTAAATGTGTGTAAAGCTGTTCCTCTTTTCTTTTTTTAACTGCTGGTGAAGGTTAAAATCACTTTAAAAAAAATCGTGGCATAATGCAGCTATTCAAGGTCGCACCACAAGAAAGGAAGGGGTTTAATGGTCTCCATATGTAGGCTCTTAGTAATGGCAGGATAAAATTTTGCTATACCACATAATGGTAAACCATCAGTGCTATAACATCTTTGGGGCTTTTGAGTGCCTTCTTTTATAGACACCCTTCTATCCAAGATTAATTCACTCAAGATTTAAGCCAGCAGCAAGGAGGCAGAGATTGGTTGCCTTGCGCTGCTGAACTGAACAGCTCATAATTCCTCAAGGAATTAGCACTTTAAAAAAAAGCAGTTTGCAATCAAGGATCGTATTAACTACACTTAGAAGCCTTGAGTTTGAATGCTTCTGAATGCAGGGCCACTTCAAAGTGAGGCTTCCTGCATGTCTGTAGCATGTAGCAATTATTCAGTGTGGAATGCAAGTAATTCTGAAGCGGGTGTTGTAAAGCTGGGGATTGTGCGGGGGTGGGGGTGGTTCCATACCCCCCCCCCAATGGATAACAATCTCTATGGATGCTGGGGTCCAGTCCCAAAACTCGCACAGTTACTTATCTGGAGCCAGAGGCGCATCTGAACGGATGCCTAGGATGGTGGGAGCCATGGGCGCCGGGCAGCAGCAGGGCACCATTGCACACAGTCTGCACGGGAAAGCACGCACGCTTCTTGGCCTGCCTGCCCTCCCTCACCTCCGTTATGCTTGGAAATGAAGCGTTTCTGGGCGCAGGGAGGCGTTTCGGAGTGACGCGCGGGGGGTGGGGCGACGTCCTGGGGGCGCGGTTTTGTCGCCTGCCATGGGCGCGTTCCGGCCTCCGTGCGTCCCTGTCTGGAGCCACTGGAGGCCTCTCCTGGGTCGCACTGGGACAGCGACTCCCTCTCTCACAGTGGTTCTCAAACTTTTTAGAACGACAATCTAACCACCAGAAGTGATGTAATGGCCGGAAATGGCGTCATTGTGACGCCAGAACCTACAGCTTACCCGAGAATGCAGCAATAAGTTGGGTTATTTCTCAGCCATTTTCCAGTAGCAAATGAATCCGAAAAAGTCTATTTACAACCTTGACACAAGCAAAACAACCACACAGCGCTCCCCCTTTGCAGCATCCCATCTTTCCATATTTTCAGTATTGCTGCTTTAGGTGTGACCCACTTGAAATTGGCTCATGACCCACTGGTGGGTCCTGACCCACTGTTAGGGAATCACTGCTCTCTCAAAATGGCCCCCAGAAACCCCTTGAAGCTACTTCTGGTTTGCTTGCAAAAACCGGAAGTTGTCTTCCGAAAACTGGAAGTTTCTTCTGGAGGCTACCGTGGACCATTCTGAGGCCTCTGGACACCAATAGAGTGGGTTGCCAGCCTGGCACAATCCAAGAGAGGCCTCTGGAGGCGTCAGATTTCAGGGAGCCTCTGGAGGCACCTCTGTGGACCATGCGGATGGTTAAGATCACAGCTACGGGACCCGCGGACGTTTAAGGGTCCACTGTATTATCCTCCTTTGCCCCATTTTGCAGATGGCACATTGAAACATAATTTGCTAAAAACGTAGTGATGAGAACTGTTTTTGTTGTCTTATAAAAATAAACATTCACATTCTTATGCCACCCTTCCTCCAAGGAGCAAAGGGTGTTGTGCATGGTTCCTTGCCTCCTTTTTTTCCCCTCACAACAATCTTGTGAGGTAGTTGAGGCTGAGAGATGGTGACTGGCCTAAGGAAGCTTCATGGCTGAGCAGGGATTTCAACACGGATCTTCCAGGGCTAAGTCCAACTCCCAAATCAAGAAACCATCCTGGCTTTTGTGCCCGTCTGAAATAAATGCTCCCATTAACTAACTACTCAAGTTGCTTTGAAGGAGACATTGACCACCTCCTTTTTGACAAAAGGCTCTGGAGTGGTGAATGCAGAAGGAAGTGGAAAGGTCTTGAGGTGGTAGAATGGACAGCATGTGAGAGAAGACCTGTTCTGAATGTTCCCCATCACAGAAACAATTTCCTAGAACTGCTAGCACATCGGGAAGAAAGGAACTGTCTAGGGCCTCTGCATTTGGGGCTGGTTTTATATTTGCAGGGATCTTTCATGTAACGGTGTTCAAAAATGATGGTCTTAATTCAGGGGTGTCAGACATATGGCCCATAGGCTAGATGCAGCTTCCGGAAGCAATTTGTCCTCCCCAGTTATAATGGGCTCTTCCAGCATAATTTGGCTGTGTCGTATCTTGAAATGATGAACAAGATTGGCACATTTTCTCTTCTGTCACCATCTAATGAGTTTCTATACGAGAACGAAGTGTTTATTTCTGGCCATCATCTGTTTAATGATGCCACTTCCTGCTTAATGATGTAACTTCTGGCCCACAGCAGGCACCAGAAATGCTATTCGGCCTGAATATGAAATGAGTTTGACACACCTTGGCCTACTTGAAGGAGTCTGAATTAGTGCAATCCATTGTACCACCTTATTTGGCTGCATGTGTAAACGAGGGCAGTGTTGGTCGACCACTTTTTCAAGACCAATGTGGCAAATGTTCAAATGTGCCACTCTTTGGCCCTCCATCATTGGCGCACATGTGTAGTTTGAAAAAATGGTACCTGTTGACCTCTTGCCATGCAGTGGTTTAAAAACAGGGTGTTTCTGTCTTCTAGGGCACCTCCAAACCATGGGCTCCATTCGGTACCTGCTCTAACCCTTCCCCCACATGAACAGAACTTACCGTTCTGCGGGGGAGTGTCTTCTATCGTGCCTGGTCACTCCCAACATGCTGCGGGCCAACCGCTTCCGCGTTTCGTTGCCCACCAGGCTTTGCGCCTGATTTCTGGGCAGATATGGCTGGCCGGCGACATACTTGGTTGTGATTGGGCACGATGAAGAGATGCTTCCTTGCATAACGGGAAGCTTGGTTCAAGCTGGGGACAGCCTTTTTGGTGTGCAGCGGTCTCCAATTTGGAGACTGCTGTTTTAAGAGGTGAGAATCTATTTAAGGGTGATGTTAAGTAAAGGCACTCCTCCAGGGTGCTGAGTGGTATTTTGGCAGTTGCAGCTTTCTTGTATTAAAATCAACATTTTTTTTTAATCTATTGGTACCCTGAATCCACTCGGGTCTTGTTGGTCTCAGGATGGGAGATGGCTTGTGAACTCCACATTTGCTGCCTTAAATGTTTTATGGAAAAAGGGTGGGATAGAAAGAAAATGCTATGTTCTTTCCCCCAGCCCCCCCCCCAAAAAAACCCTCCTTGCAAGTGATCCTCTGCGTAATACAGAAAATGGTCTAAAGGCAAGTACTGTGCAGTTCTGTTGCTGCAGCAAAGTTGGTGTGGTCCTGTAAGCTCCCTATAGGGGAGACCACCTGTAGACCATATGGAAGGCACTCTGAGCTTTTTGGAAGAACCACCATTACGAGTATGAAAGCAATTTAAAAACCAAAACTGCAATGCTGAAACCAGAACTATAAAAAGGGAGTCCTTTTTCATTTTTAAGGAGAGATCTTTGCCTGGTTCCCATGTATCCCTAACACTGGATGGGAAATTCTGTGCAACCTGAGTATGCACTGGGGTTCTGTTCCAGAGTCCCCCATGAATATTGGGGTCACCTTTTAAATGCCCTTATATATGATGTGGCCCTCATGCTGAAAAGTTTGGAGACTCTTGACTTAAATCATAAATGATGCTGATGTTTGCATATGCTTAGTCAACTTTTTGCTGTAAGCAACATTCTAGCTGTTTGCTTCTTCAAACCAACCATGGACCATGATTGGGTAATTTAGGATGCTGGTAGTGAAGTTTTGTTTTGTTTTTTTAAGATGACCTTATTTTCATTTTGAAACTTCCCAGACCCAGTGGAGAAACCACTGAATAACTATTTGAGAATTTTTCTCTCTCCCACATTTACCACTCTGCCTGCAATCCAGCAGATAGCTAAACCCACTGAAATCTAACCACTAGGCTTAAGCAGGCTTAATTTTGGATTAGCTATAGCTTCCATGTTTATCATAAATAAGACACAAATCCTTTTCAACCATGATATAAGGGTGAGGGGAAACAACCTCTGGTTGTGCACACCTGGCCCTATGCATACATTAAGACAGGACCCACTTTTAGCACCAGGACCCACTTTTTACAATGCCAATCTGTCCAGGACTGGAAGTGATGTCATGGCTGGAAATGCTGTCAATCAATCAATCAATCAATCAATCAATCAATCAATCAATCACTAGTATTTATATACCGCTTTTCAACACAAAGTTCACAAAGCGGTTTACAGGCAAATAATAACATTAAAGTTAAATGGCTCCCTGTCCCAAAAGGACTCACAATCTAAAAGAATGGAGAACAACCAGGAGCAACAACCAGGAGAAAGATACCATGCTGGGGTGAAGAGGGACAATTGCTCTCCCCCTGGTAAATATAAGAGGACACCGCTTGAAAAAAGTGCCTCTTGCCCAGTTAGCAGGGGTCATTGTGATTCCTGAGCCTGCTGCTTTCCTGAGAATGCATCAATAAGTTGGGTTATTTCTCAGCCATTTTCCAATAGCAAAGTGAATCAGAAAGAAAAAAAAAACCTATCTGCAGAAAAAACACAAGCAAAACATCCACACAGGCCTCCCCTTTTTCAGCATCCCATCTTCCCTCATTTTCAATATGGCTGCTCTAGGTGCTTGGCAACCCACCTGAAATAGGCTCACAACCCACTAGTGTGTCCCAACCCACAGTTTGGGAACCCACAGTTTGGGAACCACTGCATTAGGAGGTCTGAGAAAGCTTCAGAGCATACAATTGTATGTGCAGAAGGCTCTCTACTTTGCAACACTGGGAAAAAAGAATGTCTTGTCTACAAGGTGTGATGCTGTTAAACCACAACGTTCTGCCATCTGATAGTACCTTTTAAAGGGCCAAATAAGCAGAAATAGCATCTGTGTATATATGTAGTGGGTAGAATAAGTTTTTGTTTCTGATCTCTTAAGTATAAATTCTGCGTGTTTCAGGAATGTCTACCTAAGGTAAGATGCCTTCACTGTGTGTTTTTTTTTAAATGTATGAGCATGTGTATATATTGTGTATGTGTATTGTTTGTGTGTATATTGAGTCAGATCATTGGTTCACAAAGCTCAGTATTGGCTAATACTAATAGCGACTCTTCAGGGTTTGAGATGGAAACTTTTTTAATTAGAAGGTCACAGGAGATTTGCGCAAATCTCAACAAGGAGCAGTTTCTCTCCTTCTAAACATGGGAGATCATTTGCTGAGATCAGGGCCACTCCAAGACTGCCTGGCATCTGATTCACCATACCGAAAGCTGAACCTCCCTGATGCACCAGTCTCTGCTCCTTGGACTCCCTGCAAATACTCTAGCCCAGTGGTTCTCAAATGTTTTAGCACTGGGACCACTTTTTAGAATGACCATCTGCCTGGGACCCACTGAAAGTGATGTCATGGCTAGAAGTGCCGTCGTTGTGAATCCTGAGCCTACTGCTTTCCTGAGAATGCAGCAATCAGTTGGGTTATTTCTCAGCCATTTTAAATAGTGAAGTGAGTTAAATAGGCTTTTTGTCTTACTACACAAGGTGAAGCCTTGTGTAGAAACCTTGACACAAGCAGCATAAGCACACAGGCCTCCCCCTTTCTATCATCCCATCTTGCCATATGTTCAATATGGCTGCTCTAGGTGCTTTGCAACCCCCCTGAAATTGGCTTGCGACCCACTGGTGGTTCCTGTCTCACAGTTTGGGAACCACTGCTGTAGCCCACTGGGGGAGCACTTGGTGGGTCATGACATGATGTCAGGTGGGTTGCGGAAAGCTGGGAGCAGCCACCTTGGAAACTGCAGACTTACTCTTGCTATATTGTGAGTGTTAACAGTTTCAATTTTCAAATGAGGGGCTTTTTAAAAAAAAATATTTTTAGTTCAGTGCTTTTACATAATGCAGTATTTTGTCCTAATCCTGCTTTCTATCAGGGATGTTTCCTGTTTATGGAATTGTTGCAGTCCAAGCGTGCCAGTTTGCATTCCAAGAGGGTCATTTAATTGCGTCACAATGATGGCACTTTCTGCTTGATGATGTCACTTCAGGCTGTGACATCACTTCCAGGTTAATGGCATCACTTCCGGTGGGTCCTGATATAAGTGGTCTACCACTGCCCTAGCCCACCACTCTACTCTTCTCCGTAGTTCCTCTTTCACCCCCTCTTCCATTTCAAATTCAGGGAGTAAGATCAGTCAGGGAGAATGGATGGATAGAATGGGCACCCCCGCCCCCAACCTGCTGCCTGATATGACCACTTCAGTTGCCCTCATGGGTAGGTCAGCCCTCAGAAGTGCTTCTCAGAAGTGCCTTTCACTTCTCAGAAGTGCCTTTCAGTTTTCACAGTCTCTATTTTTCAGTGCTATCTACAACATAGAGTGAGGGCACCTGTAGTTGGACTGCTAGTCCAATGTCAACAGGTGTAGGCCTCCTAGGGAAACACCAAGACATTGCTATTTATAGGCCTGTTATCAAGTAAAAGTATTTATTAACTGTTTCAGCCATAAAACCATCTACTGCCAAGAAGACCAGCATTGTAGTTATGTGCAGACTTGTGGAATTGCCTCAGCATGAGTTGAGATGTATTGCTGAGAATTTTTCCACTTCTTTCTCAGCTTCCAAATGAGTACTGAAAATGGAGTATGTCTGCCACAGGAAGAGCAAGCTTTAGTATTTCGGTACCTGAGGTAAACTGTTACCCTGTTCCAGTACTTGAGCTTTATTTGACTCTTCTTTGCCAATTCTGCCAGGTCATGAGTGTGTTCAAGCTTTTAGGAGGCTTCTCCCTCCCTATATTTCATACCGTGAGTCCTTGAGTTCTGCCTGAGTGCCGATGGGTGGTCTCCCTGGGAGAAAGGAGTAAACTCTCCAGCAGTAACCCAGCAGGGCCAGGATCCAATGGTCACCATTTTGACACCGCTGGACCCCTGAGTGCTGCCGAGCTCAGGATTGGGCTGCCCATGAGGAAAAAATGTCTTGCAAATCTGACTATTAACTGATAAAAGCAAAGCTGAACTTGAGCTGTTTTCATGGGAAACGTCTAGAGGAAAATGTCCAATTTAATTTCTTTTGACTATTTTACTACCGCGCCCTTTTTGCTGCCCCGTTTGATACATGCCGAGTAGAAGGCTTCTGCCAAATCACGGAGACGATTGGGCATCCTGAAATCCTATGTTCAGTTCTGTGATCTCTCTTCTCTGCTGCGTGTTCTAAAGAACAAAGACTTCACGTGCGAGCAGGATAAATGAAAGGGTGCTACACAATCTCCTTCAGCTTGGTCGCACTGCCTGAAGCTGCAAATGTAGCCCAAACTAAGGGATGGATGAGGTAAACCTTGGAGCTTCAGGGCTTCAATTCTAACCAATTTGCCAGCACCGACATAGCTGTGCCAATGAGGCATGTGCTGCATCCTGCAGTGGAGTAGTAGTCATAGAAGCCTCCTCAAGGTAAGGGAATGTTTGTTCCCTTACCGTGGAGCTGCATTGCCCTTACCCCAGCGCTGGAAAGTTGATTAGAATTGCACCCTCAGTCTTGTACTTAAGGGGACAGTGCACGGTGTGTGTTGTGTGTCTCTTCCTCCTCCCCAGATTGACGTTCAACAGGCTCTGGTTTCTCTTGTCTCTTCCTTGGGGCCGGTCTTAAGCCAATGTGGCCTATGTGGTTACATTGGGCCCCACGATTTTAGGTGGGGAGCATGCTGCTGCGAATGGCTCGCTTGCTGCAGCAACCAGGATTTATGTGGCCTCTCAGATATTCTAACACAATTTGTTTCATTGCACTCAGCAGTCAATTACCTTTCCATTGTTATACGACCGATGGTATCATTCGTACTAGTGACATTTTGGTCACTAGTGTCAAGCTCAGCTTGTTGCCTCCCTAAAGCTTGTTGCCCAGTGCAATTGCACCACCTGCACTTCTTGGGCGCCTGCTCCAAACGGCCCAAATTGGACCTCCCAAAAGCAGTTGGTAGGTAGTGTCATAATGCAGTGTTATTCAAACTGTGGGTTGGGACCCACTCGGTGGGTCGCGACCTGATGTCAGTCATGGAAGGCTGGGAGCAGCCATCTTGGAAACTGCAGACTTTACTCTTGTTACATTCCTTTTGTGAATGTTAACAGTTTGAATTTTCAAGTGAGGGTTTTTTAAAAAATTTTGTTTTTAGTTCAGTGCTTTTATATCATATTTCATCCTACTCTTGCTTTCTGTCAGGGATGTTTCATGGTTGTACAACTGCTGCAGTCCAAGAATGCCAATTTACATTTCAGGATTTACATTTCATAACATTTTATTATGTTACAATGGCAGCACTTCCTGCTTGATAATGTCACTTCCTGCCACAATATCACTTCCAGGTTAATGACATCACTTCCGGTGGGTCCCAACAGTGCCATTCTAAAAAGTGGGTCCCGGTCTAAAATGTTTGAATAATACTTTCATAATGTCATTGCCAACTATTTCCAGGTCCTGCACTTTGCACATGGTATCACAAGCACTCTTCTTGCCATGGTGAGTGGGGGACCTGTGGGGAGGCGGGGAGGCCCCCATGGGAATGTCCCCTGCCACTCCTGGGGCTTGCCATGCTGTTCCTCCTTCATTTTTCAGAATGTTCTTTTAAGCCTCTGACATTGTCTTAAATTGTTAAGCCTCGTCCTGCAAAGGATGCTTTGATTGTCAACAGTTCTCAGTGGTTCCAGCCCTGTTGTGTGAGATCCTATTCACTGATATCTTTGGGACTGAACATGAGTCTTATCCAGGCAGAGCATGTGTCCCAGTGATGGGATCTACAAACGACCTGGAGGAACGCTGGGTGGGATGTAGGCAGGACATCCGGGTGATTGGCAGCCCGTCCGTGGCGATCCGCAGCTGCCCTGGCCTCGGGGGGGGGGGCTCCTGCACGCTGCGGAGAACGGGTGAGGGTCGCGCCGGGTGCCTGGGTGAGCAGCGGTGGGGCGCGTTAACCGGGGGCATCCCCCCCCAGGCCAGGACAGCTGCAGAACGCTGCAGACGGGCAGCCAATCATGCGGAAGCCCCGCGTAAATCCCACCCAGCGTTCCCCCAGGTCGTTTGTAGATCCCGTCGCTGATGTGTCCCCATAGTCTTCTCCTAGTGAGGTGTGTCCTCTCTTTTTCTTCCCATTTCCCTCCGTTTTGTGAGACAGTGTTCGATGGGGCTCGAGTTGCCAGTTTTTGTTCGAAGCAGAGCAAGTACAGAGCTTGCCTACTCTTCAATATTTGGTAGGGACAAATAAGGACATGCTTGTAACTTCATCCTGGAGCCCCACCTCTCAGCCATGTACTGTTGAACTCCCTTCACTACTTTTTGGCTGCACGAAATTTTTGTGTAATTGTCTGTCCTGCATTTGAGAACACCAAAGGGTTTTTTTTTTCTTTTTATTGGATGTTGGACAAGAAGAGCATAACTCTTTAGGAAATTGGCAGTTCAGAATATATCTTGATACTTGCAGGGAGTGAAATGGTAGGTTGTGCCATACAAAGCATCTTAGCACTGATGTGCTTGTATTAGAGAAGAGATGTAGCCAGTGGTGTCATCTTTCAGGAATGCCCAGGAACGGAGTTCCTGTTGTTAAAATTAGGGCTGACTCCGCCCACTGCACTCTCACTGGCTCGTTGTTGTTTTTTACATAACAGTTCCTGTTCTTAAATCATTTAGATGCCACCACTGGATGTAGCCCCATTTGGAGAGGGAGTTGAACCCTGAAGGTTGACAATTTTAGCAACCCAGGGTAGCAAGCAGCTTAACAACGTACCCCTCTCCCAACAAAGGCAAAAAGTGGGGACAAAACCCATGTAGGGTGCAATCCTAAGTGGGAGTTAGGCCGGCACAAGTCCCTGGCACTATCCTTTCGGGTGCCAAGTGTGCCAAACACACTTTACAGTGCATTTGTGATACTGCTAGGCTGGCACAAGCGATTTGTGCCAGCATAAATCCAGGTTAGGACATGTGTCTGTTGTGATTTACCAAGCAGAAGTACCAGAAAATGGGTTGTAACTAGTAACAGAGCCGTTGAACCACTGGGGCCACCAGCAGAAATCTGAAAAAAAAAAATCATGGTTGGAGCCAAGCCGGAGAGGTTGAGCCAAAAAATAATAATAATTGTTGGGCTATGAGTGGACAGAATCAGGGCACAATCCTAACCTGAAGTTAGGCTGGCACAAGTCCCTTGCGCTGGTCCAGGAGTGTCACAAACGCACCATTAAGTGCCTTTGGACCACTCTCGGAGTCAGAGGGGACAGTGCACATCCATGTGCCAGCCTCCCTGACTCCGAGAGTGGTGCAAATGCACTTTATGGTGTGTTTATGACCCTTCTGGACTGGCACTTGTGCTGGCCTAACTCCAGGTTAGGATTGTGCCCTCCGTTTCCATGGGCTGAATCTTTTACTTAGCCTTCAGCCTCTAGTACTGACAGAATATGGTTTTACTGGTTGGACCAGTAATGACCTAATTTCAGAGGTACATCTGAGTACAGTTTTCTTTTGGGGGGTACGTAAAAGTGGTGGGCAATCTGGCAGATAGTGAATTTTGTTAATCAATCTTCTGATCTTCATAGTACATATTCATACAAACTTTGATCTCAATAGTTAGACATTTAGTGCTTCCAGAATCCACTCATCCTTTCACTTTTTGAACTAGAACGCTTAGTATACACTACACAGGGCAAACACACAAACGGAGCCGAAGACATACCATTCCAAAGGCTCCATTGGTTGCAAGTGTTTATCACGTTTTTCATCAGCAAGGCACCACAATAATTTGAATGAATAATGATTATGATAACGGAACTCCTCCCAGTGTTGATCAGCAATTGCTGTAGGATTCTGGGATGAATAAATCTTTGTTTCAAAGAGCAGCGTGACCGACAGCCACGCAATGAAACACTGGTAATTAGGTTCATGTTTAATGTGTGGGCAAAGGAACCCGTTGGCTTCCGAGCTTAATTCCCTTTTATTATCTTTGTGTAATCTGAGTAGGTTCTAACTAGGAGTTCTCGAAGAATTTGGGTAGCTGGTTTTTACAGCTATAATTTAGGCGTAGTTACACATACCTCCGACAGCTCACCACTTCCTGTTAACATATCCAGCCCATAAAACGCAAAGATGCTGGGATAGTAAACTATTTCTCAAAACTATTTTGGTCCTCTCCGTTTTCAGTGGCTAATTCATTTACCCTCCTCTCTAACGTTTCTCCCATCAAAAGGAGGGAAAAAATCATTGCAACCATATAGAGTGTGATGAAGCAAATAGATTATTTGTTGAACTACCTAAACTTAGTAGGCTTGGATTTTCTGTTTTTTGGATATGCATTATCTCCCTTAATCACAAAAATGGGGGGGGGGATAAAAAAGTAGAAAAATATGAACTGCTGTTTTTTAGGGGTTCAAGATATTTTCTTTGACTGAAATTAGTTGTCCCGGCTTGAACTGAAAAATAAATAAATTAGCAATTAGAAAAGCACTTTTGACCTGGTAAAAAGGATTGGAGTAAATAATCTATATGATCACAATTATCATTTCAGGTTTAAGCAGAAAAGGAGAAGTTGTTCTGATAAATATGAATATTGTACAGAGGAATGGAATATTTCATTTAATGGGACAGTTAGTTTCACAGAAATACTGTTGTATTTTCCAATTTTCTCAATTTGAGGGATATTGTTTTTGGGTACATACATTTTAACAATTTAGAGGAATTTATGGATAATTTAGCAATTTGGGGGAAGGGTGGGGAAAGCCCTAAATATATTTCCAGATCTGTTTTAGTTTCCGAGCATCTGATTTTTCTCCTTTGCTTCTTATCTGAGTGGAAGCATGTTGCTTTATACTTAAAAAAATCATTATCTGATCCTCGTGCATTTGAACTTGGGCTCCTGTGACAAAGACATGCTTGTTTGTGCATTCAGGGCGTTTAACAAGAAGCTGGTGTTCTGTAAGTGAGAGTGCCTCATTTCCCATAATAAGCCACAGCAAAAAGTAACTTGTAATGCATATGTGAGTGCGCAGAGAAACGGAGCACAGAGGGACCCACTTAGGCCATCAGAAGTCAGGAAATTCAATTTTAACAGGAAAAACCACTGATACCTACAATAGCCTGTTGCATGCATAGGTTCAAAGTCAACTGTGGCCCACCATACCAAATGCAGCACGCCAGCCAGGGTGACTAGCATGACGCTTGAGGAATCCCCCTCTGCTTTGCTCTTGCCTGTGGCTTCAAACAAGAGGCCTGCCCAGTGTCTGGCAGCCTACAATGACACATAGTTCAGGGCTATGTTTGGTTTTGTGGGTTGGTTCGCAAGGGCGAACAGATATGAAACTGAGAGCACAATCCTAACCTGGAGTTAGGCCGGCACAATTAGGCCAGCACAAGGGACACCGTAAAGCATGTTTGGACCACTCTCTGAGTCAGAGAGGCCAGCACAGAGATGTGTGCCATCCTCCCTGACTCGGAGAGTGATCCAAGTGCGCTTTGCAGTGGCCCTTGTGCCGGCCAAACTTTGCTGGCCTAACTGTGCCGGCCTAACTCCAGGTTAGGATTGTGCCCTGATTAATATAGGATCGCAAGGTATGGTCTCAAAGGATGCGAGGCAGCAACCATGTTGAAGCTGTGTAGGTCCCAGCTAGCTCTTGCTTGCTTAGATCCTGCCATGCCTTGAGTTGCACCATGGAAGAACAGCAGCACAAAAAGTAATATCTACCCTAAAAAGGTAAAGGTTTCCCCACGACTGAATGGTCTAGTCATGACCGACTGTAGGGGGCAGTGCTCATCTCCGTTTCTAAGCCAAAGAGCCGGCGTTTGTCCAAGGACAAGCTTTCATGGTCATGTGGCCGGCATGACTATACGCCGTAGCACATGGAACACCATTACCTTCCCACCGAGTGGTCCCTATTTATCTACTTGCATTTTTATGTGCTTTCGAACTGCTAGGTTGGCAGGAGCTGAGACAAGCAACGGGAGCTCACTCCATCACGCAGTTTTGAACTGCCTACCTTCTAGTCAAGCAAGCTCAGAAATAGCGGTTTAACCTGCAGCACCAAAATGTCCCTATATATCTACCCTAGAACCACATTTTTTAACCATTTTCATCTCATAGCATCGTGGTAGTAAAGCTGCTAAAAATATCAAGGCAAACCATCCATTATTATTTTTTACAATTGTCAAGGCACACTTTGCTGCCAGTGGGCAGCTCACACTTTCCTATGGCCCTACTAATAAATGACCAAACTCCCACGGCGCACATTCAGACCTTTCATGGCACACCAACTTGCTACGGCACACTGGTTGAAAATAGCTGTCCTAGAACTTGGCCACTTTCTCCACTGAACTGCTTAAAAATTATGTTCAGAAGAAAAATGGCATCATTGTTGAAGTCTGAAATGTATGTCTATCTGGAAGTCTATCCGGAGATCATCTAGTTCTGCCCTGTTGTGCTGTGGTAGATGTTCCTTATCCAAGTATGTTTGAAGTTTTCACTGTACGTATTAAGAGAAAGCATGCTTTTTTTTTTTAACTGGACAAACCTTTCTGAATTGAATCAAAATCAGAATGATCCTGGAGAAAGGAAGTTATACCAAGTTCCATGGTGGTGCTTTGTTATGCTCAGAACGTTTTCTATATTGTCTTGGAGAAGAAAATGCAGAGAGTCCTGGGTGAATGGATCCAGAGTCTAGTACTTGGAGTCTATTCCTTCTCCAGCTGACATGCTATATATGGACGCAGTACATGATAGAAAGAGAAGCACGGCCTTCCATAGACAAGTGCCAAGTGCATGGAGATCTGTGGGACACAGGCAGTGAACACGTCAGCCCAGGATCATGGCTAGCAAGTATGTTCTCTCTCTCCTGTTTCCCTCATGCATTGAACATTGACATATAATTCCTGGAGAGGACAGTTTTTAAAGTGACAGGATGATTCATGTGATTCTCAAGGACGATTGAGGACAAAAAAAATGTTTTAAAAGTGGATTCGGGGACATCTGTGATGTTATTCCACTGCTGCTACTGCCCTGGAGCTCAGGTGTTACTGGATTTTGTTACGATTCATGGTGGGTGCTTTCCTGATGTGGTCATGGATGCTCTCAGATATGTCTTCACACACAGCAAAAAACCTTCCTGAGGCTGTTTAACAAATGAGAGGCAGTGGAGATCTGGAAACTGCAGCAAGATGTATAGTAGGATTGTTTTTCTTCTTGGGGGAAAAAAGAACAGGTTTACCCTTACTAAGGCTCCAGGGAATAAACTTGCACGTACTTGAAAGGGGGGAAAAATGTGATGTGTTGACATGTTGAATGTAACTTCCTTTGTTTTGTCTGGGTAGAAGGATACTTCTTAGTGGACTTTCCTCCTTTGATGGTCTGTTGGTAGGCCTTCTCTGCTTTTGACCTTGATGGTATTGAGGGGCCACTGGTGTGAAATACCAAGAGCTTTGGTGAGCTTCATGTTTCACAGTGACCTGATGATATTTTCAAAAGACCAGCTTTTAAGGGTCACTTGATATGTTTGTTTAGGCGCAGGACTGTGCTTTTAGGTCCAGTCCTGAGCCTGGCAGTGCCCAGAGCTTCAGTGGCACTGAAATAACCACTGCTGGATCCTTGCCCTGCTGGGATGCTGCTCCCTTTGAGTCTGCAGTCAGTGGCAATGGGTCTCTTCGGCTCTGTGCCCGTGTCTGAACGGGTGCAGAATCGAGCCGAATCGGGTCATCCTACCCAGCTTGGGAGTGGGTTCAGGATGTGGGGGCAGTCTGCCACCTCCCCACCCAGCTCTGCCCACTCCGTGCCTCTCCCTTATCCTGAATCTCCTTACTGTTGGAGCACTGTCTGGCCTTCCATTCAGCCCTGAGGCCAGGCGCTAACTAGCTCTGGCTCCGTGTAAGCAGCGCTTGCCTGTGTGGTGTTGCGAACATGCTTTATGGCATGTTTGTGGCACTTTTAGCTGGCGATACAGATGCATTGCCGGCGTTATGGGCCTCAGGATTGGGCGCTTAACGTGCAGAAGCAGCAATGTTTAGAAGCGCATGATGTGTCCTACAGTTATCCTGCACGTGCAGATGAGCAAGGCAGATTTAGTCGAGAGGGTTAATGCCTCCGTTTGCCTGAAGAGCTGAAGATCTGAAGGTCACCCGTTCGGGACAGCCAGAAGTCTCTGTGAGCGGCAGACCTTGTAATTGCGACTGAATAACAGCTGAGCTGTCTCCGGTTGCCTTGTGTGAGGGGGAGTTGTGCCAAAGTTCAGCCGCTTCTCTGGTGGGAGCAGGGAAGCCGCTTATCAGCCAGTGAGAAGACAAACGGGTGGCCAGTAAGAAGGACTAAATTAAATCCAGAAAAGTTCTTGGAAGATAGAACATTTCTGTAAAAATTGTAAAAACCTTCGGGTTTCCGAATAAAGTCTGCCTATGTAAACCGCCTTGAATTATAGTCATTAGAGAAATCTGGTGACCTAAGAAAGGCGGTGTATATTATTATTATTATTATTATTATTATTATTATTATTATTATTATTA
>JAJKFI010016766.1:0-18327 GCA_029204185.1 Lerista edwardsae | reverse complement strand
AAGGAAGGAAGGAAGGAAGGAAGGAAGGAAGGAAGGAAGGAAGGAAGGAAGGAAGGAAGCCCTACTGAATTCAATGGGACTGATTCCCAGGTAAGTGTGTATGGAACATAAACAGAGCACCACTGGATCAGGCCAGAGACCAATCTAGTCCAGCTTCCTGCATCTCACAGTGGCCCACAGCTGCCTCAGGGAGCACACAAGACAAATAGATACCTGCATCCTATTGCCACTCCACTTCATAAGGGGAAATTCTGAGGGAAATATAAGGTAAATAAAACAGAATTTGCTATCCTATCTGTGGGGAGGGAGCTATAATAACTTGCAACCCAATCTGGGCCTTAATCTGGCCCAGCTGGATCAAGCCAAAGGCCCATCTAGTCCAGCTTCCTGTATCTCACAGTGCCCCACAAGTTGCCTCAGGGAGCACACAAGACAACAAGATGCCTGTATCTCATTGTCACTTCCCTGCATCTGGCATTCTGAGGTAAATTCTGAGGTAAACACACTGGTGGCCAGTCAAGATTCTCCACAGCATTTCTCCTTGAAGAAATGCCATCAGAACCACACGCTCCTCTTCAGACATGTACTCATAGGAACATAGGAACAGCCCCACTGGATCAGGCCAAAGGCCCATCTAGTCCAGCTTCCTGTATCTCAAAGTGGCCCACCAGATGCCTCAGGGAACACAGAAAACAATTAGACACCTGCATCCTGTTGTCACTCCCCTGCATCTGGTATTCTGAGACTGCAGCCTTAGACAATTGCATTATGGGCCATGCCCAGTCATTCTGTCCAAACCTTCATATCCAAACATCTTCAGTAGCTCAGAGATCAAATTTAGGTGTAAATATAGGCACAGGATCTCAAAGAGACTTGTCAATAATTGTCAGTAATTGTTTTTTTATATGCTTTAGGCTTATGAAAGTAGATGTACAATAACATTTAAAACGTTGTCCATGCACCAAAGCGCAGGGACAGTTCTGCTGGATCAGACCAAGAGCCGTCTTGTCTTGCATCCCCTTTCCCACAGAGGACAAGTGGGCATTTCCTGGCAGCAGGCTTGAAGGAAAGAACCCTCTGTGGCTGTTGACTCCCCATAACTCTCAGGCTGCATGCTGCCTCTAAACATGGAGGGTCTGTATATCATGGATGCCAGTCTGGACAAGATTACTTGCATGACCCAAGTCGTGAAGGATGTGAAAATTTTATCTATAAGGAGTGCTGATTGAGACAGTTCCCTGAGCTGGCTCTTGTGCAAAAAAAACAAAAGGCTGGAGGGACAGGAGACACAGTAGCTTCATAGAAACATAAAGTTGGAAGGCACCTATAAGGTCATCTAGTCCAACCCCCTGCTTGAAGCAGGAATTAGTTCTAGAGCCACTCCAGCAGATGCCTGTTGAGCCTCTGCTTGAAGGTTTCCAATGGGGGAGAAACAGTTTCTCTTGCAAACTGTTTGCCTTGCTCCCTAACTGCACCCAACTGGCTGACCGTGAGCTGGTTTTGGGGGGAGGGAGGCTGCACAGAAACTTCTTCCCTTGCAGGCACTGAACAACAATATCACTTTTGTGTGGCACGCCAGTTCACCTCAAGCTGCTTTTCCTTGAAGGCAGAGAAGTTTAAGATGTATGCAGTTGTGATAATCTGATATAAGGCTGTATCACGATATCCGGGAGTCTGGCCCTTCCAGACTGCCCCCAGGGGTCATGGGATGATGTCCTCTTCTGGCCACCAGCAACCTCCAGTGGCCCAGGAGGCATTCCTTGGCCCAACCAGTAGTGTAGCACAGCGTCAAGACTGGATTCAGCTAACCCTCGCTCCCAACACACGAGGCACACCATGGAGTAAAATGTAATAATTTATTAAACTACAAGTTTAGAGCATAGAGGCTTAATAAAGCCTTTCAAAGCAGGCCAAAGTATGGCATAACTACATGATGCTTAATGCAAAATAAGAAAGCAGCTATCTCCTAGTCTACTTACATTCTAACTATCACTCACCCAGCGAAGGATAGAACCAGGTGTCATGAGGGCAAAATGGTCTCTCCTTTTTCCAAGCCTCAAAATGGAGCCAAGCCGGCCTGTTCCCTGCTGTTCATGACAGGCTGATGTAATCTCTGCTCTGCACATGAAACTCGGTCTTGTGATATTTTAAAATATCAACAGACTGCTGTTCATAAAACTGACATAGTTGTTCATAAACCCAATAAAACGGTATAATAAAACAACCAAACACAAATCCAGAAAGGCCAGAAAACAGCATCAAAGAATCAGTCTAGGCAAGGGCAGAACATCATGTGGTCAACATGAAGGGGTTGGCTGGAGAGGCTTAAAAGGATGGTTGAGGAAGCCTGGCAGATTTGCAGATTGTCAAAATCATATACCAATTTCACCGCAACAGATAACCTAAGCCAGGGATATCAAACTTGCTTTATACGGAGGGTGGAAGTTAGCATTTATGGTACCTGCTGAGGGCCGGAAGTGGCATCATTAAGCAGAAAGTGGCATCAATAAGCAGGAAGTGATGCAATTTTACAGAGGTGTTATTGAATCTGTCCTCTGAAATTCCATAACTATTTGTTTCGGTTCGGCAACCAAACTGGATAAGCAACGGCTCCAGAGGACTGTTAGAACTGCTGAAAAAATAATTAGAACTGGCCTGCCCTCAATAGAGGACTTGTATACTGCTCGGGTTAATAAGCAAGCAGTGAATATTGCTGCAGATCCTTTACACCCTGGTCATAATTCGTTTGACCTTCTTCCTTCTGGTCGTCGATATAGGACTCTGTACACCAAAACATCTAGGCACAAAAATAGTTTTTCCCCTGTGCCATTAAACTGTTGAACTGGTAATTATGCTGAGGTAACTTGGAGTTTGAGGCAGTGTTTTATTCTGAATAAGGCCCTTATTTGTTTTGTGTACTTATTGTTCATGATGTATGTGTAGTACTGTATGTATGTAGCCGGTAGCCGTATCAAATTCCAGGTATGGTTTACATACTTGGCCAATAAAATTATCTAATCTTATCTAATCATTAAGCAGTTGATGGCCAGAAATAAGCAGTTTGTTCTCACGTAGAAACTCATTAACTGCAAATGACAGAAGAGAAAGTGTTTATAATTTCAAGATATGAGGGAGCCCAATTATCACGCTGGGAGAGCCCATTTATAATGCAGGCAGATAGATTTCTTCCAGAGGCCATGTTTGGCCCATGGACATTATGTTTGACACTCCTTATCAACACTGCATCCCAAGATCCTTCTGATGATTCCTAGATGGTCCCTTCAAGAGTCTTCAATACAGATGTACACAAACCCACTAGAATTGTACCCCAAATGGTTCTCAAACTGTGGGTCACAACCTGATATCAGGTGGGTCACGGAAAGCTGGGAGCAGCCATCTTGAAAGCTGCAGACTTGCTACATTCCTTTTGTGAGGGTTGACAGTTTGAATTTCCAAGTGAGGTTTTTTTTTTAAATTTTGTTTTAAGTTCAGTGCTTAAATTCAGTACATAATATTTTGTCCTAATCTTGTTATCTATCAGGGATGTTTCATGGCTGTGCAATTGCTGCAGTCCAAGAATGCCAGTTTGCATTCCAGGAGTGTCATTTGACTATGTCACAATGGTGGCACTTCCTGCTTGATGATGCCACTTCTGGCTATGACATCACTTTCAGTAGGTCCCGACATGAGTGCCATTCTAAAAAGTGGGTCCCAGTCTAAAACGTTTAAGAACCACTGCTTTATTTTCTCCAATTCATGTCCTTTTTCCTTGGCGACAGAAAAGAACATATTTTTTCTATACATACTTGCATTGTAGAAAAAGGAGTGGTTGGATTCTGACAGCCATCAGGATGCTTTCAGCAGTGTTTAAGGTATGCACCTAGAATGATGTTTCACACAAAAATAAAAGGTTTTCACAGACTTCTGAATGAGGGAGGGAAGAAAAACAGGAATCCAAAATCTCAAGTTACCAGGTCCTGACTCTGGTTTTGAAGATTTATGGTATTCTGAAAATCTGCTGAATTCAGCTTTTGTTGCTATAAAGCCAGCAAAAGCTAACAGAAAACAGAGCGATGCTTTCTTCCCGCACACACCCCTCCTCTGCTGGTATGAAAGGATTTACAGACCACTCTTCTCATGGGTCATAAAACTGTGGCAACTAATTGACCAACGATTATGCAAACAAAGTAAAAACTGATCCCCGAAGAAGCATGCATCCATGGGTGGAAAAAAAAAGAAAATATTCAAAAAAAAAAGAAAATATTCAATAGCTAAGAAATGGAACAAAAGGAGCCAGGAGCTCCATTTCCACCCTAGACAACCTTGGCTGGAGACCATTCTTCCCAACACAACAAAAGTGGGAGAAACAGCCACAACTACCAATCATGAGCGTGTTCAGCAGCACAATGAGGTCTCACGTTCTCTCTTATTTTCCTATGGCTTCAAAAACCAACATTGGATAGTTGGATAAAACGAAGGAATGTATAGACCTGGTTCATCAAGGAAATGGACAAATACCATCAGCTATTTCTTTCAGAAATGGCCCCCTTTTATTATATATTTGAACACACATTCTAACTCATCCACGGTTTTCCCAGAAGGCCTCTGTTAAACAAGCACATGCTGTTAATTAATCGTTTTAAAAAAGCTTTTTTTTACCACTGAGATCTGCAGCCAATCTCATTAGCTCTGAGATAAGACCTCCTCCTTCATCCCGGGAAGTGTGATTAATTTGCATTTTTTACCTTGCTCCAGGGTAAAGGGAAGAGGTCTTAGCTAATTGCTTATTGCTCTAAGCCACTGGAGAATGGCTGCAGCCTGTTGACATGGTAAAAGAAAGTTTTTTAAAGGCTGAATGCAAATTAACAGCATGATTTCATTTAACACTTTTTTTGCACCCTCGTGGATAAATATGTGAGGGAACAGCACCCTCGTGGATAAAAAGGCTCCACCCACTGGTGTAGCTAATGGAAGTGTAGCCTGCTGCAGAGGGCAAAATGATGCGCAGGAAGTTATGTCAGAACAGGAAGTGAAATCACAGTTGTATTTTCATCTTTTTTTTTGGCTAAAACCTTTGATAGAATGAAGATATTACACTCCAATTTGTTTCATTTCATTCTGCATTACACTCCACATCAAATAATACATAATGATAGTATTATTCATACATACCAAGGTTTCCACAATTTTGGCCACTAGTTGCCCTCTTTGCACAGAGCTTATTGCCCCCTTCAATTGTGTTGCCAGTTTCACCCCCTGCACTTCTATGCCACCGGCTCCACCTGTATATCTTAATAACAGCAAAAAAAAACAGATAGGCTGCAATATGCACTTTGAAGAACTGTCACACTGGACCTCACTCAACACTCCCATCTCCTGCCTGACATGCTTCAGTTTAGTGCAAGAGCATCTGCAAGCCAAAAAGCAAACTGTCCTGGCCACTGAGGCTGTGCCACTGAGTATCAATCAATCAATCAATCAATCAATCAAAAGTATTTATATACCGCTTTTCAACACAAGGTTCACAAAGCCACTAGAAAAAACACTGCGCAGGGGTGAATAGGGATAATTACTCTCCCCCTGCTAAATATAAGAGAAACGCCACTTTAAAAAGTGCCTCTTGCCCAGTTAGCAGGAGCCAATACATTTGAAATTAACCATCATTCTAAAAATCACGCCCCTTGTCAGTCATTTATCTTACAAGTTATGAAGGACAATCCACTTAATTTTTTTTTTTCCTGAACAAGATGATCTATTTTAATTGGCCCATTTCCTGCACTTTCTCCAACTCTAGTACACACTATTTCTCAGGTGAGGCCAACACAATTGCATGCAATATTCTAAATTTAGAACATGCAGACTCACCACAGACCAATATAATGATCTCACTTTTTTATATATTTTGAGCCACTTCCTCTTAACGACCAACTCTGGTTTTGACAGACTGTGTAGCTCTGAATGTACATCCTCCCTCCCTGTTGCCATTGTAGTATCACTCATTGTTACTGCTACTGCTAGGAAGCAGGATGAGAAGCTAAGAACCAAAAAACACTCAGCAAAAGTCCTTGAAAGTGCAAAGAGTCTGATAGTTGGCAGGGCAAAATCCCCAACTTTCCCCCTGTTTTTGTCAATTTGCTCTTATTTTGGATCCTTCCCCTCCAAGCTGCCAAGATGTCTCAGCATTGCAAAAAGACAGCTAAGTCACCCTGCTGCAGTAGCCGTTGTGCTGGGAAATTTCTGAAACCCTTTGCAAAGGCTGCATTGCTGCTCCCATGACCAAACAGACAGGGTTTTTTGTAGATTTACTGTCTTCTTTTCTGGTTCCCCCAAGAACAATAGAGCCCCTCAGGGAAGGCAGAGACTGGCCTAGAAGCTGACTGCACATGGTTTCCTGCTCTCTATGATTTACTGGAATAGTAGCTGGGTGGGGGGGAAAGAAGAATTGGTAGATCTATCTGCTCCCCCCATTCCAGGCTAAGGAGACAATGGGGGCAGCTGGAATAACCCACCATTTCCAGGAGAGTGTATAATGCCCTAGGTCAGTGGTTCCCAAATTGTGGGTTGACACCCACCAGTGGGTCACGAGCCAATTTCAGGTGGGTCGTGAAGCACCTAGAGCAGCCATATTGAAAATATGGGAAGATGGGATGTTCTGAAGGGGGACGGCTATGTGGTGGTTTTGTTTGTGTCAAGGTTGTAAATAGGCTTTTTCCTTTCTGATTCACTTTGCTATTGGGAAATAGCTGAGAAATAACACAAATTATTGCTGCATTCGCAGGAAAGCAGCAGGCTCTGGCATCACAATGATGACACTTCTGGCCATGACATCACTTCTGGTGGGTCCCAGACAGATTGTCATTCTAAAAAGTGAGTCCTGGTGCTAAAAAGTTTGAGAGCCACTGCCCTAGGCCTTGTTTAAAAATCCAATTGCAGTAGCACCTATAAGTGATGATCAGACATGATTACCCATGAACTAGGCAGGCAAGGAATAATAATAAGCAGCTTATTAAAACTCCAAAGAAAGCTACTTAAGAGCAAAGCACAGAAAACCCCAAAGCTTTGCTACACTGGCGAAGTTTGCAATCTGGCTTGGACTGAAAGCAACATAGAAAAAAATGGGGCTTATCTTGGCCATGGGCAGCAGCATTTCAGCACCCCCGCAACCCTTGTCAGCCCCTAACTGTGTTTGCACCACCTTCTGCAGTCCACCCTAGCCTTCAACTTCAGCCTTGAGAGAAGGGCAAGGATCTTCCCCACTATTGCACAACCTGAATCCCCTCCCCAATTCCAAGCCAGAGAGGAACTGCAGCTTTCCCCTGATCTCTTTCCATGCTCATTGCACGGCACATCTGCTATCACACTTGCAATGATACAAGGTAAGTTGCTTTTCCGTTCGTTTCAAAAATTAAACCGTGGGTTGGTTCTTCAACATGCATCAGAAACTTTACAGAAACTTCTGTTGAAGGAGTCAAGAGTTCATGCCAGCCATATCCAAGAAGTTAAGAGGTAAAGAATTCTTGGTGGGGCTGCTGTTGAAACACCAATGCTAACAGCAGGAAGATTCAAATGACTGAGGTCGCAAATCTAACCAACTTTCTAGCATTGACACAGTTGGGGCACATGTTGCATTCTGCAGTAGAGTAGTAGTCAGAGAGGCCTCCTCAAAGTAAGGAAATGTTTGTTCCCTTACCTCATAAGAACATAAGAGCCCTGCTGGATCAAGCCAAAGGCCCATCTAGTCCCGCTTCCTGTATCTCACAGCTTCTTGAGCCTCAGAGCTGCATTGTCCTTAACCCGGTGTTGAAAAGTTGGTTAGGATTGCACCCAGTGATGTCATCCGAGCGCGCCAACTACTGGAACGCTCGGATGATTGACAGCCCTCCGCCCCTATGGCGGAGGGCTGCCACGCCCCCCCCAGCCTCACTGCGCCAGAATCGCTCCATTTTAGAGCGATTCTGGACGCAAGGGAGGGTGGGCGGGCCCAGCAGCAGCTCGCCCGTCCTCCGAAGCAGCGGCCCGGCCCGGGACCTCCGCGGAACTAGCGGAACGGAGTACCGGGCCGTTCCACCTGAATGACGCCTCTGATTGCACCCCAAATGATTATGGGGTAGTTTTTCAGCCTAATCCACCTATTGACTGAGTTGAATGAATCAGGAAGAATGAATCAGCTACTGACCCCAGTTGTTGTTTTTCCCCCTTGAATGGCTGAACTACTGTTATGTTACTTATGGTTTCCAAAGGCATCCAGCAAACAGCTCAAGGCAACAGGTTATCTTGAAGCAATTTCATAGCAAACATTTGGGATCTTATTTTTTTTTAGAAAAAAAAAGTAGCCATGTGAATTTCATAGAAGGAAGAATTCTTCCACCACATCCTTGCCAGATGGGGCAAAAGAAAAGAAAAAGACTCAAGCAAGAGTTTAACACCACAGTTTGTAAGAAAAGAACGGTCGAGAAGAGTTAAGGAAACAGCATGTTTCAAAAGGTCTAAATTTAAGCCACATTCCCATTTTATAACTCAGACCCCTCAGTGTTTCTTACAAGTGAGCTTCTAAGTAGGCCATTGAATTTGGTTCACTGATGTGGCTTCTTAAGCAGCAAGGAAATGACATTGGAGGATCAGAAAATAGTTATAAATGAACTGCACTAAAACATGACTGGCCCATTCCTACAACACATTTCTATGAAAAATCAAGTTCATTCATTCTAGTGGGAATGGATTGCAATACTGAGTTGCTCTGGAAATTTCTGAAGACGTGGCACCAGCAGAACAAGATGAAGGGGGAGCTCACACAAGGTATATCTGAATCCAATGCCGACACATGTCCTCTGTGTCATTTCACATTCTTCCAAAGGCCTCAGAATGCTAGGTGCAAGGGAGTGGCAACAGAATTCAGGCATCTGTTGCCTTATTGGGCAGAAGATTTAGCCGAGAGGGTTAATGCCTCCGTTTGCCCGAAGATAACACCTGAAGATCTCAAGGTCGTGAGCTCGGGACTGCAGGAAGTCTCTGAGAGCGGCAGACCTTGCAGCTGCGGCTGATTAGAAGCTGAGCTTCAGCTGCCTCGTGGGAGGAGGAGTGTGCTGAAGGTCAGCTGCATCTCTGGTGTGAGCAGGGAAGCATCAGCCAGCAGAAGACAGACGGGTGGCTAAAGAAAGAAGGCTAAATCCAGAAAGGAAGATCTGAATGTGTGTAGTTCTTGAAAGACAGAACATTTCTGTAAATTGTAAAAACCTTCGGGTTTATGAAAAGTCTGCCTATGTAAACCGCCTTGAGTTGTAATCACTAGAGAAATCTAGTGATCTTAAGAAAGGCGGTATATAAATACATGTATTATTATTATTATTATTATTATTATTATTATTATTATTATATACAGTACTCCCTGAGGAATCTGGTGGGCCACTGTGAAATACAGGAAGCTGGACTAGATGGGCCTTGGCCTGATCCAGTGGGGCTGTTCCTGTGAGTACATGTCTGAAGAGGAGCGTCTGGTTCTGATGGCTGTCGAAGAGAAAAGCTGTGAAGAATCTTGACTGGCCACCAGTTTGTTTACCTCAGAATTTACCTCAGAATGCCAGAAGGATACAGGCATCTGTTGCCTTGTGTACTCCCTGAAGCATCTGGTGGGCGACTATGAGATACAGGAAGGTAGTCTAGATGGGCCTCTGGCCTGATCCTCCTCTTATGCCATCAGGCCAGTGTATAAAGTCCTCTCATCACCTTATCATTTTATCATACAGACCCACGCATGCAGTATTTAAAAGAGAATTAGGAATGAAGTTAGTGAAAACAAAACATCTTGTCAATCACATTAGTCAGCTTCACACAGACCTGCACCATCCTCCCTGAGTGGTCGAAACATGCTTTATGGTGTCCTTTGTGCCAGCCAAATTTTGCTGGCCGAATCGTGCCGGTCTAACTCCAGGTTAGGATTGCGTTCTAAATGTCCCTCCAACAAGTCCAAGAAACTTTTTGGAACTCTTCTGAAAAACACAATCCATGCACATGGCTTTTTCTCATTTACATTGGTATAAAATCTGCCATGACTGTCCAAAGTTTCTGGGAACTGTCTTCAAGCAGCTCACAAAAATGCAGTTACAAAATTCAATTACTGGAAACATGTGTAGGTGCATACTGCACACGTGCTGGTAAATCAGGGAGCGCTACAGATCATGTTTTGCGGATTGCTCAGATGAGCTCATATGTACTAACCAAAGCTTGCACATTTTTCTTTTTATTATAGCATTAAATTTAATAAGGAGTTATTTGAACATGCTTAGTGGCCTTTTTTAAGTCTCCCTATTCCCCATTTCTCCCATATTTTTCCCAGAAAGTGGATTAATTTGAATGACATGTAGTATTTATATGGCAGTCTTCAGAACATTTTAATAGTGGTCACCCTGTCTGCCCTTCAAGTAGGCCAGGAGGAAGACAGACAATGGGATTGGGAGAAGCACTGATGATGTTTGGGAGTTAGTGACTTGGTTACAAGATATTCCTCTACTTTGATCTGCCAGAAAACAGGCACTGCAAGGAGTTACTCAGCATACATCCTCCAAGCCACCTAATACAAGGCCGGCTCTAGGAGAGGTGGGGCCCAATGTGGGGCATTGCTGCAGAGCCCCTTATCTTCCCCACGGGGGCCCCACTCACTAAGAAAAGTGCTTGTGGTACCACATGTGGCACTTGGAAATAGCTGATGGTAACATGATGATGTCATAGCCAACTGTTTCCAGGAGGCCCACTTTGGGCAGTTTGGAGGCAGGCGGAGGTGGGAGAGCCCAAGGTAGAGCCTTTCTGCTCGCCCCACTGACCTATAGTTCATAGAGATCCCGGCTGCAACAGTAAGTGAGAAGCTCGACATTGGTCACATTGGCTTAAGGCCAGTGATGTCATGCAGGGGGAACACGGGGGAACTCAGTTCCACTAGTTAAAATTAGGGCTGACTCCACCCACTTCACTCTCCCTCCTCCCCCCTCCCAATTCCTCTGCAAAGAGCTTTTCTTTTTTGTTGACCGGCACTCAGAGGGTTAATGGGAGCAACTCCGGATTCCTAGGGGGGCGAAGGGGGAAGGGCTGCAGTGGGGAAGTCCCGTCCTGCACAGCCCCCTTCCTCGCTACCTCCAGCCACACATGTGGAGTCAGCAGCCGCTCTGGTGAGTCTGCAGCCCACTGGGGAGAAGGCAGTGATATCATTCAGGAGGAATGGACCAGAACGGGCATTCCGGATCCTAACGGGCTCCGTGGCTGCTTCCGGGTGTTTTTTTCCCCCCAACATTTGAATTTGAACTCAATAGTGAGTTCCTGTTCCTAAATCATTTGAATAATAATAATAATAATAATAATAATAATAATAATAATAATAATACATGTATTTATATACCGCCTTTCTTAAAGTCACTAGATTTCTCTAATGATTACAACTCAAGGCGGTTTACATAGGCAGACTTTTCACAAACCCGAAGGTTTTTACAATTTACAGAATGTTCTATCTTCCAAGAACAACAGTCCTAGAGATCTTTCTTTCTGGATTTAGCCTTCTTTCTTTAGCCACCCGTCTGTCGTCTGCTGGCTGATGAGGCTTCCCTGCTCTCACCAGAGACGCAGCTGCGTTCAGCACACTCCTCCTCCCACGAGGCAGCTGAAACTCAGCTTTTAATCAGCCGCAGTTTGCAAGGTCTGCCGCTCACACAGACTTCCGGGAGTCTCGAGCTCACGACCTTGAGATCTTCAGTTGTTATCTTCAGGCAAACGGAGGCATTAACCCTCTCGGCTAAATCTTCTGCCCCACTGCTTGACACCACTGCTTAAGGCCAACCCTGCACCTATATATCAATCAGGTCCAGGTGACCAAAGAGGTACTGCTGGGAGCCTAGTTGTTTCTAAGTCTTTCTAGTTCTAGCGATAGTGGCTGCTGTGGCCAGATGAAAGCATGCACTTGCTTGGAGCCTGCTGCTTGCTCCCAGCTTTGGCATTCACGTATTAAAGCAATTCCCAAAAGGCTCACATGCCAAACCAAAGGATAGGAACAGGCCTGGCTGGCTGATTACAATATTTGCCCTGGCTGAAAACCAAACAGGGGTCCACCAATAAGAGAAGACCAGCCTGCAGCAGGAGCGTACAGCCCTCTTTGTTACATGGAGCACCCGGCACACTTCTGGTGCTAACAAAACTTTATAAGGACAACAACCCAGCACAAGAACAGACGCCATGTTACTCAGCATACTAAGGATTCGCTACACAGGTAAGTACCAGCTCATACAAAATACCATTTCTGAAATGGTAGAGTTACAGCCAGTCCTATTCAGGACCGGGCTTGTCAGGAGGAGAGGTTCATGACAGCAGAAGAGTCTTCCGCCATCGTAAAATGGTTATATGTGGCGTGTGCAAGGCTACATCAGTGGCCGTTCTGTGAGTGCCACTGCAAGAGATGGAAGCACTGCAGCTTGGCCACTGGACTCCGCTGCGCCTGCCAAATTTGGTAAGCTAGAAGTGGGGTGAGGGTGGGCTGGGTGGGGGAGGGACGGCTAGGGGTACAACTAGGGGAGGAACCAGGGTGGGGAGGAAGCAGGAGGGATGGATCCTGGTGACAATGAGGCATGCCAGACCTTGTCTCCTCTATTTCAAACCTCCCCACCCCTTTTCTCTTGGTAGCGTTTGTCCAAGGAAACACAAAGGTGACCCCAGGTCTTATGTGGATCTATAATAAACCTTTTTTTTACTTGCCTCCCTTTTGCCCTTGGGTCATGCACACCCCCACTGATGAATGAAACTCGTGCCTTTCTGGTGCAGTTGCAACGAGGCAGCTGGGGGAGGGAATAGGACTGGGGCCTTAGTTTTATCCTCAGATATCACTGGCTAAAGGCATAGTCCTAACCTGGAGTTAAGCCAGCACAGTTGGGCTAGCAAAGTTTGGCTGGCACAAGGGCCACCGTAAGGCACGTTTGAACGACTCTCAGTCAAGAAGGATGGTGCACATTGGAGGATTTCAGACTCCTGGAAAAATATCCTGAGCATGGTGGCCTCTCTGACTCTGAGAGTGGTCCAAACGTACATTATGGTGGCCCCTGTGCCAGCCAAGCTTTGCTGGTCTAACTGTGCCAGGCTGGCCTATCTCCAGGTTAGGATTGCACTCTAAAGCAAAGTAATCACATGGCATAGAACAGAGTTATTGTAACTTGACTAAATGAACCCAAAGGGGAATTCGGGTGGATGCAGCTTTCTCATTCCTTGCAGATCCACTGCATGATGTGCAGCACGTGCAGAAATTCCACTTCAAAGTATGTTTGGACCACTCTCAGAGTCAGAGAGGCCAGCACACAGATGTGCACCATCCTCCATGCCTTCGAGAGTGGTCAAAACGCGCCTTACGGTGGCCCTTTTGATGGCCTAACTGTTCTAAATATAGGTGCAGGATCCCCTCCTCTACCATATCTGATCAACCAACAACAAAAAAAATCACACAAATTCTGCACAGTGCAGAATTCAGAGAATTCGGAGATCGTGTTCACAAGCAAAACGTTGTTCAAAAACTGAAAGAAGAAAAAGATCACTTCATGATGACATATCTACTTTGGAGTTAAGTTCCAAGGGAAGGAATCAGAGCCTTGCCTAGGATTTCAATTTTTTTTAATCAACAGACGATTCCATGTGACATACAAAAGTAAACAAGAAAGGCCTTTCAGGGCTTGGAGATCTATTTTCTATAAAGTTTATATACCACCTTCAGCAACGACAAAAAAAGTTCTCCTGACAGCAATTACATGAGAGTAAGCAAACCATAAAACAGTGACAACATTAAAAACAGCGGAGACAGCATCACACACAGTGGGTTGTTACCAGATAATGTAAATACTTTAAAAAAAAGTAAGGTGGCAGGCTAGTTGTGATGAACTTGTCACAAGCTCCACTCCTCTCTTGTCTTCACCAGTTTCAGTAGTGCTTAGACAGGTGTTCCTTTCTTTGGATTCAACACGGAAACCTCTTCTTGGTTAAAGTCAACAGATTTGCCCTGGTCTGGGTCCTCAACAGTATCTCCCAATGGCATATTGGCCACTGGCAGTGCCACAAGTACTAAGGGCTCAGAGGTTGTCCTGCCCAGGTAGCCCCCTTGGGATATTGGGGGGTGGGGAGGAAGGAGCCTTCAAGTACCCAAGCTGTAAAGGCTAAGCACCAGCACTTGGAACTGTGCTTAGAAGAAGACTGCCAACCAATCAAGTTTCTCAAAACCAGGACAGCATACTTCTTAGGAGAAGTACCCTGAATGAGACACAACCAGTGTCTGTTCTTCTCCTTAGATTTTGCATGGTTAGATTTTGCATTTTTGCCAAGCTGCTCACAAGCAAGGAAATAGAAATAGATGCTGTACTTTAGGTCAGTGGTTCCCAAACTGTGGGTCAGGACCCACTCGTGGGTTGCGAGCAAATTTCAGGTAGGTCATGAAACACCTAGAGCAGCCATATTGAAAATATGGGAAGATGGGATGCTGGAAAGGGGGTGGAGTGTGTGGTCATTTTGCTTGTGTCAAGGTTGTAAATAGGCTTTTTTCTTTCTGATGCTATTGGAAAATGGCTGAGAAAAAACCCAATGTATTGCTGCATTCTCAGGAAAGCGGCAGGCTCTGGTGTCACAGGATATCCGGCACTTCCGGCCATGACATCACTTTTGGTGGGTCCCGGACAGATTGTCATTCTAAAGTGGGTCTTGGTGCTAAAAAGTTTGAGAACCACTACTTTAGGTCATCCCTACTTCATCCCAAACAGAGAAGAATAAAATGTGTGACACCAACTTGGCCTCCACAGTAGCAAAACATGGGAAGATATGCAACTGACTGCCACTGAGGATATGAAGACTTAACACAGCTATAGTCGCAAACAGCACCCACTTGTTCCAGAAATCTCCCAAGCCAGTATCATGACACAAATCACTGCTCCTTCTTCCCACTTAGCAAACTCACACCAGCATTGATTTGCTTGTATCAGACAAAAGCTTACATCGGACAAAATCTTCCTTAGATTTTTATCTCACCGAAGCAGGAAACCACCTTCTCTTATATTGTAAAGCACCATATAAATTCATAATAGTTAGAGCACAATTATCTTATAAAATTCACTACCACAAGATGCGCAGAGGGAAGGGGCTTAGGACCAAACTATGTGTTTATGTTAAATGTGTAGTTTGGCTATGCATATTTGGGTTTCTAAGGTTAAATAGCAGGGAAGGGGCCAGCACATGGACAGGAGATATTTTAACTCTTTCCAACCACTTTGTGGCATCAGTTAAGGCCACACCCCCAAAACTTCTATTTACCCTGTGAGTGGCACCAATAGACACTTCCCTCTCTGCTAACAACAGTTTTGGCGGCATGACGTTCATTGGGACTGCAACGTGGCAGGAAAGAATAGCCCTCCCAACTCCCTGTACGCTGCAGTTCAAATTCCAATTGTCCTTCCTGCAGCTGCTACTTGATTTATAGAGAACAAGACAAACTCACAGAGGAAAGTATCCATCAATGACAATTATGACAGCTGAGGGCGCAATCCTAACCTGGAGTTAGGCTGGCACAAGTCCCCTGGCCTAGGAGTACAAATGCACTGTAAAGCTGTCTCCTGACTCCGAGAGTGGGCCAAACACACTTTACAGTGTTGCAATACTTGTGCCAGCCTAACTCCAGGTTAGGATTGCGCCCTAAAAGGCAGAACGTCCATATATAGAGATTATTTGTCCTTAGAGCAGCAAACAGGAGAGAGCTCCTGCATTTTCATAATACTGCTTGTAAGCTTCTTAGATGCATCCGCTTGAACACTGTTGGAGACAGGACACTGGGCTATATGATATTTGGTCTGATCCAACAAGGACTTACTGCTAAAACCCTAAAATGATGGCTGGGTTGTATCAGAAAATTTAACCAAACACCATGAGAACTGGGATGCTCAGGACCAAGATGAAGATCAGCTTCAAATAAGGGCCCAATCCTATCCAACTTTCCAGTGCTGATGTAGCCACAATGCAAGGTAATGGAAGGTCTCTGTGACCTTCCCCAAGGCAGGATGCAGTACACACCGCATTGGCATGGATGCATCAGTGCTGGAAAGTAGGATAGGATTGGGCCCTAAGTAGTCCAGTTTAATTTGAACTGCAAGTTTGCACCCTGTGGGTGCAGGCTCCTAGCCTGTAGATATTGGTTTCTGTATTATGCAGTACAGGCATGCCCTATCTGCTGGGGTTCCGTTCTGGACTCCCCTGTGAATACCTGAACCCATGGGTACTTGGGATGCCTTTTTAAAGATAAGGGAACATCAATGGTTTTGCTGCAACAAGGTTAAAAAAAAAAGAGATGTGTTTAAAGTTCCCCTATTAAAGTTTTAATAAGCATCCCTATATCCATGGATACGAATCAGTGGATACTGGGGCACACCTGTATTGTGTTCACTGGCAACTCATGCCCATAGCTAGGATATCAGATAGGTTTCAAATGTCTATGATCTTAGGTGCAGAGTTTTTAACTGTTTCTGCTTCAATAAGAACAAAAACCAGGAAAGAAAAATGCATTTAGAGAGGTATTCTGAACAACTGAATTTCCCATTAATCCAGTACAATTCTAGACCAGTGAAGCTGAACACAGCCTTTCATCCAGTGGTGTCATTCAAATGATTTAGGAACAGGAACTCACTTTTGATTGGCACTTGTCGGGAACCCGGAACCAGCCACAGAGCCCGTTAGGATCCGGAACGCCCGTTCTGGTCCGTTCCCCCTGAATGACATCACTGCTTTCATCCCAAGCATGGTAACTGGAATTCTCATCTATGTCAGTGGACCTTAGGTTACCTCCAAGTAATTTCAGTCAGGACTCTAAGGCTGCAAACCTATGCACACTTTCCTGGGAGTAAGCCTCATTGGACACAATGGGACTTACTTTTGAGTAGACATGCATAGGCTTGTGCTCTAAAGCTGCAATTCTAAACGCACTTCCTAGGGAGGAAGGCCTAACAACAGGACCTACTGTATATCAAACATTTTTAGAAGAATCTGTCTGCAAGACAGAATCTGAAACATCATTTTGAGAAGAAAAGAATTACAGTGGAAACTCATATGTCCCTTAGCTGTTGGGCCAATGCCGTGTAAGAATGAGAAAGGCATAATAAATATTAGACTGAAGGTGTAACTTCAGAGATCTAAATACAAGAAGTATACTTTCTGTAAGCAAAGAAATAAGAAAAACTGGCACTGCAAAAATTGGATTTAAACAGGTCTTCCATAATTTACTCCTGCATAGATTTCCCAAGATTAGCAATGATTTGGAGGAAAAACCATTGCTTAATAGCAGATACCATGGAGTTTTCTAACCAATGGAACAGGTATAGGAGTTTCAAGGAGGGGGAAGAAATGGCCTTTTTATTTAATTACAGGCATGCCCTGGTATTCACTGGGATTCTGTTCTGGACTCCCCCCCCCCTCCAAATTTCAGTGGATACCTGAAACCATGAGGACGTCTTTTTTAAGATAGGGGAACATCAGTGGTTTTGCTGCAACAAGGTTAAAAAAAGATTTGTTTAATGTTCCCCTACCTTTTTAATAAGAAAAAAATGGAAGTAGATAAATAGATACCACTTGGGTGGGAAGGTAACGGCATTCCGTGCACCTTGGTGTATAGTCATGCTGACCACATGACCACAGAAACCTGTCCTCGGACAAACACCGGCTCTACAGGCTTAGCAACGGAGATGAGCACCGCCCCCTACAGTCAGTCATGACTGGACCATTTGGTCCTGGGAAAACCTTTTTAATAAGGGACATGGTGGTGCTGCGGGTTAAACCGCTGCTGCTGGGCTTTCTGACTGGAAAGTTGGGAGTTCAAGACCAAGCAACAGAGTGAGCTCCCATTGTATTGCTTGTCCCAACCTCACAGTTCAAAAGCACCTAAAAATGCAAGTAGATAAATAGGGACCACTTTGGTGGGAAGGTAATGGCGTTCCGTGCACTACGGCGTATAGTCATGCTGGCCACATGACCACAGAAGCTTGTCCTCGGACTAACGCTGGCTCTTCAGCTTAGAAATAGAGGTGAGCACTGCCCCCCCCCCTACAGTCACTCATGACTAGACCATTCGGTCATGGGGAAACCTTTATATTAGCTGTCTTTTTAATAGGCCTCCCGGGATCCATGATATCCGTGGATAATTGAAACTGTAGCTACCGGAGCAGTGGATACCGAGGCACATTTGTTTTGTTTAAGATTAAGCAATTAAAAAATCTTTTCTAGATACAGTCAGTCCAACTGGAAGGCTGCAAATACAAGTCTGCAGCAAACACAGCCACAGAGCCC
>JAJKFI010016765.1:0-18323 GCA_029204185.1 Lerista edwardsae | reverse complement strand
AAGGAAGGAAGGAAGGAAGGAAGGAAGGAAGGAAGGAAGGAAGGAAGGAAGGAAGGAAGCCCTACTGAATTCAATGGGACTGATTCCCAGGTAAGTGTGTATGGAACATAAACAGAGCACCACTGGATCAGGCCAGAGACCAATCTAGTCCAGCTTCCTGCATCTCACAGTGGCCCACAGCTGCCTCAGGGAGCACACAAGACAAATAGATACCTGCATCCTATTGCCACTCCACTTCATAAGGGGAAATTCTGAGGGAAATATAAGGTAAATAAAACAGAATTTGCTATCCTATCTGTGGGGAGGGAGCTATAATAACTTGCAACCCAATCTGGGCCTTAATCTGGCCCAGCTGGATCAAGCCAAAGGCCCATCTAGTCCAGCTTCCTGTATCTCACAGTGCCCCACAAGTTGCCTCAGGGAGCACACAAGACAACAAGATGCCTGTATCTCATTGTCACTTCCCTGCATCTGGCATTCTGAGGTAAATTCTGAGGTAAACACACTGGTGGCCAGTCAAGATTCTCCACAGCATTTCTCCTTGAAGAAATGCCATCAGAACCACACGCTCCTCTTCAGACATGTACTCATAGGAACATAGGAACAGCCCCACTGGATCAGGCCAAAGGCCCATCTAGTCCAGCTTCCTGTATCTCAAAGTGGCCCACCAGATGCCTCAGGGAACACAGAAAACAATTAGACACCTGCATCCTGTTGTCACTCCCCTGCATCTGGTATTCTGAGACTGCAGCCTTAGACAATTGCATTATGGGCCATGCCCAGTCATTCTGTCCAAACCTTCATATCCAAACATCTTCAGTAGCTCAGAGATCAAATTTAGGTGTAAATATAGGCACAGGATCTCAAAGAGACTTGTCAATAATTGTCAGTAATTGTTTTTTTATATGCTTTAGGCTTATGAAAGTAGATGTACAATAACATTTAAAACGTTGTCCATGCACCAAAGCGCAGGGACAGTTCTGCTGGATCAGACCAAGAGCCGTCTTGTCTTGCATCCCCTTTCCCACAGAGGACAAGTGGGCATTTCCTGGCAGCAGGCTTGAAGGAAAGAACCCTCTGTGGCTGTTGACTCCCCATAACTCTCAGGCTGCATGCTGCCTCTAAACATGGAGGGTCTGTATATCATGGATGCCAGTCTGGACAAGATTACTTGCATGACCCAAGTCGTGAAGGATGTGAAAATTTTATCTATAAGGAGTGCTGATTGAGACAGTTCCCTGAGCTGGCTCTTGTGCAAAAAAAACAAAAGGCTGGAGGGACAGGAGACACAGTAGCTTCATAGAAACATAAAGTTGGAAGGCACCTATAAGGTCATCTAGTCCAACCCCCTGCTTGAAGCAGGAATTAGTTCTAGAGCCACTCCAGCAGATGCCTGTTGAGCCTCTGCTTGAAGGTTTCCAATGGGGGAGAAACAGTTTCTCTTGCAAACTGTTTGCCTTGCTCCCTAACTGCACCCAACTGGCTGACCGTGAGCTGGTTTTGGGGGGAGGGAGGCTGCACAGAAACTTCTTCCCTTGCAGGCACTGAACAACAATATCACTTTTGTGTGGCACGCCAGTTCACCTCAAGCTGCTTTTCCTTGAAGGCAGAGAAGTTTAAGATGTATGCAGTTGTGATAATCTGATATAAGGCTGTATCACGATATCCGGGAGTCTGGCCCTTCCAGACTGCCCCCAGGGGTCATGGGATGATGTCCTCTTCTGGCCACCAGCAACCTCCAGTGGCCCAGGAGGCATTCCTTGGCCCAACCAGTAGTGTAGCACAGCGTCAAGACTGGATTCAGCTAACCCTCGCTCCCAACACACGAGGCACACCATGGAGTAAAATGTAATAATTTATTAAACTACAAGTTTAGAGCATAGAGGCTTAATAAAGCCTTTCAAAGCAGGCCAAAGTATGGCATAACTACATGATGCTTAATGCAAAATAAGAAAGCAGCTATCTCCTAGTCTACTTACATTCTAACTATCACTCACCCAGCGAAGGATAGAACCAGGTGTCATGAGGGCAAAATGGTCTCTCCTTTTTCCAAGCCTCAAAATGGAGCCAAGCCGGCCTGTTCCCTGCTGTTCATGACAGGCTGATGTAATCTCTGCTCTGCACATGAAACTCGGTCTTGTGATATTTTAAAATATCAACAGACTGCTGTTCATAAAACTGACATAGTTGTTCATAAACCCAATAAAACGGTATAATAAAACAACCAAACACAAATCCAGAAAGGCCAGAAAACAGCATCAAAGAATCAGTCTAGGCAAGGGCAGAACATCATGTGGTCAACATGAAGGGGTTGGCTGGAGAGGCTTAAAAGGATGGTTGAGGAAGCCTGGCAGATTTGCAGATTGTCAAAATCATATACCAATTTCACCGCAACAGATAACCTAAGCCAGGGATATCAAACTTGCTTTATACGGAGGGTGGAAGTTAGCATTTATGGTACCTGCTGAGGGCCGGAAGTGGCATCATTAAGCAGAAAGTGGCATCAATAAGCAGGAAGTGATGCAATTTTACAGAGGTGTTATTGAATCTGTCCTCTGAAATTCCATAACTATTTGTTTCGGTTCGGCAACCAAACTGGATAAGCAACGGCTCCAGAGGACTGTTAGAACTGCTGAAAAAATAATTAGAACTGGCCTGCCCTCAATAGAGGACTTGTATACTGCTCGGGTTAATAAGCAAGCAGTGAATATTGCTGCAGATCCTTTACACCCTGGTCATAATTCGTTTGACCTTCTTCCTTCTGGTCGTCGATATAGGACTCTGTACACCAAAACATCTAGGCACAAAAATAGTTTTTCCCCTGTGCCATTAAACTGTTGAACTGGTAATTATGCTGAGGTAACTTGGAGTTTGAGGCAGTGTTTTATTCTGAATAAGGCCCTTATTTGTTTTGTGTACTTATTGTTCATGATGTATGTGTAGTACTGTATGTATGTAGCCGGTAGCCGTATCAAATTCCAGGTATGGTTTACATACTTGGCCAATAAAATTATCTAATCTTATCTAATCATTAAGCAGTTGATGGCCAGAAATAAGCAGTTTGTTCTCACGTAGAAACTCATTAACTGCAAATGACAGAAGAGAAAGTGTTTATAATTTCAAGATATGAGGGAGCCCAATTATCACGCTGGGAGAGCCCATTTATAATGCAGGCAGATAGATTTCTTCCAGAGGCCATGTTTGGCCCATGGACATTATGTTTGACACTCCTTATCAACACTGCATCCCAAGATCCTTCTGATGATTCCTAGATGGTCCCTTCAAGAGTCTTCAATACAGATGTACACAAACCCACTAGAATTGTACCCCAAATGGTTCTCAAACTGTGGGTCACAACCTGATATCAGGTGGGTCACGGAAAGCTGGGAGCAGCCATCTTGAAAGCTGCAGACTTGCTACATTCCTTTTGTGAGGGTTGACAGTTTGAATTTCCAAGTGAGGTTTTTTTTTTAAATTTTGTTTTAAGTTCAGTGCTTAAATTCAGTACATAATATTTTGTCCTAATCTTGTTATCTATCAGGGATGTTTCATGGCTGTGCAATTGCTGCAGTCCAAGAATGCCAGTTTGCATTCCAGGAGTGTCATTTGACTATGTCACAATGGTGGCACTTCCTGCTTGATGATGCCACTTCTGGCTATGACATCACTTTCAGTAGGTCCCGACATGAGTGCCATTCTAAAAAGTGGGTCCCAGTCTAAAACGTTTAAGAACCACTGCTTTATTTTCTCCAATTCATGTCCTTTTTCCTTGGCGACAGAAAAGAACATATTTTTTCTATACATACTTGCATTGTAGAAAAAGGAGTGGTTGGATTCTGACAGCCATCAGGATGCTTTCAGCAGTGTTTAAGGTATGCACCTAGAATGATGTTTCACACAAAAATAAAAGGTTTTCACAGACTTCTGAATGAGGGAGGGAAGAAAAACAGGAATCCAAAATCTCAAGTTACCAGGTCCTGACTCTGGTTTTGAAGATTTATGGTATTCTGAAAATCTGCTGAATTCAGCTTTTGTTGCTATAAAGCCAGCAAAAGCTAACAGAAAACAGAGCGATGCTTTCTTCCCGCACACACCCCTCCTCTGCTGGTATGAAAGGATTTACAGACCACTCTTCTCATGGGTCATAAAACTGTGGCAACTAATTGACCAACGATTATGCAAACAAAGTAAAAACTGATCCCCGAAGAAGCATGCATCCATGGGTGGAAAAAAAAAGAAAATATTCAAAAAAAAAAGAAAATATTCAATAGCTAAGAAATGGAACAAAAGGAGCCAGGAGCTCCATTTCCACCCTAGACAACCTTGGCTGGAGACCATTCTTCCCAACACAACAAAAGTGGGAGAAACAGCCACAACTACCAATCATGAGCGTGTTCAGCAGCACAATGAGGTCTCACGTTCTCTCTTATTTTCCTATGGCTTCAAAAACCAACATTGGATAGTTGGATAAAACGAAGGAATGTATAGACCTGGTTCATCAAGGAAATGGACAAATACCATCAGCTATTTCTTTCAGAAATGGCCCCCTTTTATTATATATTTGAACACACATTCTAACTCATCCACGGTTTTCCCAGAAGGCCTCTGTTAAACAAGCACATGCTGTTAATTAATCGTTTTAAAAAAGCTTTTTTTACCACTGAGATCTGCAGCCAATCTCATTAGCTCTGAGATAAGACCTCCTCCTTCATCCCGGGAAGTGTGATTAATTTGCATTTTTTACCTTGCTCCAGGGTAAAGGGAAGAGGTCTTAGCTAATTGCTTATTGCTCTAAGCCACTGGAGAATGGCTGCAGCCTGTTGACATGGTAAAAGAAAGTTTTTTAAAGGCTGAATGCAAATTAACAGCATGATTTCATTTAACACTTTTTTTGCACCCTCGTGGATAAATATGTGAGGGAACAGCACCCTCGTGGATAAAAAGGCTCCACCCACTGGTGTAGCTAATGGAAGTGTAGCCTGCTGCAGAGGGCAAAATGATGCGCAGGAAGTTATGTCAGAACAGGAAGTGAAATCACAGTTGTATTTTCATCTTTTTTTTTGGCTAAAACCTTTGATAGAATGAAGATATTACACTCCAATTTGTTTCATTTCATTCTGCATTACACTCCACATCAAATAATACATAATGATAGTATTATTCATACATACCAAGGTTTCCACAATTTTGGCCACTAGTTGCCCTCTTTGCACAGAGCTTATTGCCCCCTTCAATTGTGTTGCCAGTTTCACCCCCTGCACTTCTATGCCACCGGCTCCACCTGTATATCTTAATAACAGCAAAAAAAAACAGATAGGCTGCAATATGCACTTTGAAGAACTGTCACACTGGACCTCACTCAACACTCCCATCTCCTGCCTGACATGCTTCAGTTTAGTGCAAGAGCATCTGCAAGCCAAAAAGCAAACTGTCCTGGCCACTGAGGCTGTGCCACTGAGTATCAATCAATCAATCAATCAATCAATCAAAAGTATTTATATACCGCTTTTCAACACAAGGTTCACAAAGCCACTAGAAAAAACACTGCGCAGGGGTGAATAGGGATAATTACTCTCCCCCTGCTAAATATAAGAGAAACGCCACTTTAAAAAGTGCCTCTTGCCCAGTTAGCAGGAGCCAATACATTTGAAATTAACCATCATTCTAAAAATCACGCCCCTTGTCAGTCATTTATCTTACAAGTTATGAAGGACAATCCACTTAATTTTTTTTTTTCCTGAACAAGATGATCTATTTTAATTGGCCCATTTCCTGCACTTTCTCCAACTCTAGTACACACTATTTCTCAGGTGAGGCCAACACAATTGCATGCAATATTCTAAATTTAGAACATGCAGACTCACCACAGACCAATATAATGATCTCACTTTTTTATATATTTTGAGCCACTTCCTCTTAACGACCAACTCTGGTTTTGACAGACTGTGTAGCTCTGAATGTACATCCTCCCTCCCTGTTGCCATTGTAGTATCACTCATTGTTACTGCTACTGCTAGGAAGCAGGATGAGAAGCTAAGAACCAAAAAACACTCAGCAAAAGTCCTTGAAAGTGCAAAGAGTCTGATAGTTGGCAGGGCAAAATCCCCAACTTTCCCCCTGTTTTTGTCAATTTGCTCTTATTTTGGATCCTTCCCCTCCAAGCTGCCAAGATGTCTCAGCATTGCAAAAAGACAGCTAAGTCACCCTGCTGCAGTAGCCGTTGTGCTGGGAAATTTCTGAAACCCTTTGCAAAGGCTGCATTGCTGCTCCCATGACCAAACAGACAGGGTTTTTTGTAGATTTACTGTCTTCTTTTCTGGTTCCCCCAAGAACAATAGAGCCCCTCAGGGAAGGCAGAGACTGGCCTAGAAGCTGACTGCACATGGTTTCCTGCTCTCTATGATTTACTGGAATAGTAGCTGGGTGGGGGGAAAGAAGAATTGGTAGATCTATCTGCTCCCCCCATTCCAGGCTAAGGAGACAATGGGGGCAGCTGGAATAACCCACCATTTCCAGGAGAGTGTATAATGCCCTAGGTCAGTGGTTCCCAAATTGTGGGTTGACACCCACCAGTGGGTCACGAGCCAATTTCAGGTGGGTCGTGAAGCACCTAGAGCAGCCATATTGAAAATATGGGAAGATGGGATGTTCTGAAGGGGGACGGCTATGTGGTGGTTTTGTTTGTGTCAAGGTTGTAAATAGGCTTTTTCCTTTCTGATTCACTTTGCTATTGGGAAATAGCTGAGAAATAACACAAATTATTGCTGCATTCGCAGGAAAGCAGCAGGCTCTGGCATCACAATGATGACACTTCTGGCCATGACATCACTTCTGGTGGGTCCCAGACAGATTGTCATTCTAAAAAGTGAGTCCTGGTGCTAAAAAGTTTGAGAGCCACTGCCCTAGGCCTTGTTTAAAAATCCAATTGCAGTAGCACCTATAAGTGATGATCAGACATGATTACCCATGAACTAGGCAGGCAAGGAATAATAATAAGCAGCTTATTAAAACTCCAAAGAAAGCTACTTAAGAGCAAAGCACAGAAAACCCCAAAGCTTTGCTACACTGGCGAAGTTTGCAATCTGGCTTGGACTGAAAGCAACATAGAAAAAAATGGGGCTTATCTTGGCCATGGGCAGCAGCATTTCAGCACCCCCGCAACCCTTGTCAGCCCCTAACTGTGTTTGCACCACCTTCTGCAGTCCACCCTAGCCTTCAACTTCAGCCTTGAGAGAAGGGCAAGGATCTTCCCCACTATTGCACAACCTGAATCCCCTCCCCAATTCCAAGCCAGAGAGGAACTGCAGCTTTCCCCTGATCTCTTTCCATGCTCATTGCACGGCACATCTGCTATCACACTTGCAATGATACAAGGTAAGTTGCTTTTCCGTTCGTTTCAAAAATTAAACCGTGGGTTGGTTCTTCAACATGCATCAGAAACTTTACAGAAACTTCTGTTGAAGGAGTCAAGAGTTCATGCCAGCCATATCCAAGAAGTTAAGAGGTAAAGAATTCTTGGTGGGGCTGCTGTTGAAACACCAATGCTAACAGCAGGAAGATTCAAATGACTGAGGTCGCAAATCTAACCAACTTTCTAGCATTGACACAGTTGGGGCACATGTTGCATTCTGCAGTAGAGTAGTAGTCAGAGAGGCCTCCTCAAAGTAAGGAAATGTTTGTTCCCTTACCTCATAAGAACATAAGAGCCCTGCTGGATCAAGCCAAAGGCCCATCTAGTCCCGCTTCCTGTATCTCACAGCTTCTTGAGCCTCAGAGCTGCATTGTCCTTAACCCGGTGTTGAAAAGTTGGTTAGGATTGCACCCAGTGATGTCATCCGAGCGCGCCAACTACTGGAACGCTCGGATGATTGACAGCCCTCCGCCCCTATGGCGGAGGGCTGCCACGCCCCCCCCAGCCTCACTGCGCCAGAATCGCTCCATTTTAGAGCGATTCTGGACGCAAGGGAGGGTGGGCGGGCCCAGCAGCAGCTCGCCCGTCCTCCGAAGCAGCGGCCCGGCCCGGGACCTCCGCGGAACTAGCGGAACGGAGTACCGGGCCGTTCCGCCTGAATGACGCCTCTGATTGCACCCCAAATGATTATGGGGTAGTTTTTCAGCCTAATCCACCTATTGACTGAGTTGAATGAATCAGGAAGAATGAATCAGCTACTGACCCCAGTTGTTGTTTTTCCCCCTTGAATGGCTGAACTACTGTTATGTTACTTATGGTTTCCAAAGGCATCCAGCAAACAGCTCAAGGCAACAGGTTATCTTGAAGCAATTTCATAGCAAACATTTGGGATCTTATTTTTTTTTAGAAAAAAAAAGTAGCCATGTGAATTTCATAGAAGGAAGAATTCTTCCACCACATCCTTGCCAGATGGGGCAAAAGAAAAGAAAAAGACTCAAGCAAGAGTTTAACACCACAGTTTGTAAGAAAAGAACGGTCGAGAAGAGTTAAGGAAACAGCATGTTTCAAAAGGTCTAAATTTAAGCCACATTCCCATTTTATAACTCAGACCCCTCAGTGTTTCTTACAAGTGAGCTTCTAAGTAGGCCATTGAATTTGGTTCACTGATGTGGCTTCTTAAGCAGCAAGGAAATGACATTGGAGGATCAGAAAATAGTTATAAATGAACTGCACTAAAACATGACTGGCCCATTCCTACAACACATTTCTATGAAAAATCAAGTTCATTCATTCTAGTGGGAATGGATTGCAATACTGAGTTGCTCTGGAAATTTCTGAAGACGTGGCACCAGCAGAACAAGATGAAGGGGGAGCTCACACAAGGTATATCTGAATCCAATGCCGACACATGTCCTCTGTGTCATTTCACATTCTTCCAAAGGCCTCAGAATGCTAGGTGCAAGGGAGTGGCAACAGAATTCAGGCATCTGTTGCCTTATTGGGCAGAAGATTTAGCCGAGAGGGTTAATGCCTCCGTTTGCCCGAAGATAACACCTGAAGATCTCAAGGTCGTGAGCTCGGGACTGCAGGAAGTCTCTGAGAGCGGCAGACCTTGCAGCTGCGGCTGATTAGAAGCTGAGCTTCAGCTGCCTCGTGGGAGGAGGAGTGTGCTGAAGGTCAGCTGCATCTCTGGTGTGAGCAGGGAAGCATCAGCCAGCAGAAGACAGACGGGTGGCTAAAGAAAGAAGGCTAAATCCAGAAAGGAAGATCTGAATGTGTGTAGTTCTTGAAAGACAGAACATTTCTGTAAATTGTAAAAACCTTCGGGTTTATGAAAAGTCTGCCTATGTAAACCGCCTTGAGTTGTAATCACTAGAGAAATCTAGTGATCTTAAGAAAGGCGGTATATAAATACATGTATTATTATTATTATTATTATTATTATTATTATTATTATTATATACAGTACTCCCTGAGGAATCTGGTGGGCCACTGTGAAATACAGGAAGCTGGACTAGATGGGCCTTGGCCTGATCCAGTGGGGCTGTTCCTGTGAGTACATGTCTGAAGAGGAGCGTCTGGTTCTGATGGCTGTCGAAGAGAAAAGCTGTGAAGAATCTTGACTGGCCACCAGTTTGTTTACCTCAGAATTTACCTCAGAATGCCAGAAGGATACAGGCATCTGTTGCCTTGTGTACTCCCTGAAGCATCTGGTGGGCGACTATGAGATACAGGAAGGTAGTCTAGATGGGCCTCTGGCCTGATCCTCCTCTTATGCCATCAGGCCAGTGTATAAAGTCCTCTCATCACCTTATCATTTTATCATACAGACCCACGCATGCAGTATTTAAAAGAGAATTAGGAATGAAGTTAGTGAAAACAAAACATCTTGTCAATCACATTAGTCAGCTTCACACAGACCTGCACCATCCTCCCTGAGTGGTCGAAACATGCTTTATGGTGTCCTTTGTGCCAGCCAAATTTTGCTGGCCGAATCGTGCCGGTCTAACTCCAGGTTAGGATTGCGTTCTAAATGTCCCTCCAACAAGTCCAAGAAACTTTTTGGAACTCTTCTGAAAAACACAATCCATGCACATGGCTTTTTCTCATTTACATTGGTATAAAATCTGCCATGACTGTCCAAAGTTTCTGGGAACTGTCTTCAAGCAGCTCACAAAAATGCAGTTACAAAATTCAATTACTGGAAACATGTGTAGGTGCATACTGCACACGTGCTGGTAAATCAGGGAGCGCTACAGATCATGTTTTGCGGATTGCTCAGATGAGCTCATATGTACTAACCAAAGCTTGCACATTTTTCTTTTTATTATAGCATTAAATTTAATAAGGAGTTATTTGAACATGCTTAGTGGCCTTTTTTAAGTCTCCCTATTCCCCATTTCTCCCATATTTTTCCCAGAAAGTGGATTAATTTGAATGACATGTAGTATTTATATGGCAGTCTTCAGAACATTTTAATAGTGGTCACCCTGTCTGCCCTTCAAGTAGGCCAGGAGGAAGACAGACAATGGGATTGGGAGAAGCACTGATGATGTTTGGGAGTTAGTGACTTGGTTACAAGATATTCCTCTACTTTGATCTGCCAGAAAACAGGCACTGCAAGGAGTTACTCAGCATACATCCTCCAAGCCACCTAATACAAGGCCGGCTCTAGGAGAGGTGGGGCCCAATGTGGGGCATTGCTGCAGAGCCCCTTATCTTCCCCACGGGGGCCCCACTCACTAAGAAAAGTGCTTGTGGTACCACATGTGGCACTTGGAAATAGCTGATGGTAACATGATGATGTCATAGCCAACTGTTTCCAGGAGGCCCACTTTGGGCAGTTTGGAGGCAGGCGGAGGTGGGAGAGCCCAAGGTAGAGCCTTTCTGCTCGCCCCACTGACCTATAGTTCATAGAGATCCCGGCTGCAACAGTAAGTGAGAAGCTCGACATTGGTCACATTGGCTTAAGGCCAGTGATGTCATGCAGGGGGAACACGGGGGAACTCAGTTCCACTAGTTAAAATTAGGGCTGACTCCACCCACTTCACTCTCCCTCCTCCCCCCTCCCAATTCCTCTGCAAAGAGCTTTTCTTTTTTGTTGACCGGCACTCAGAGGGTTAATGGGAGCAACTCCGGATTCCTAGGGGGGCGAAGGGGGAAGGGCTGCAGTGGGGAAGTCCCGTCCTGCACAGCCCCCTTCCTCGCTACCTCCAGCCACACATGTGGAGTCAGCAGCCGCTCTGGTGAGTCTGCAGCCCACTGGGGAGAAGGCAGTGATATCATTCAGGAGGAATGGACCAGAACGGGCATTCCGGATCCTAACGGGCTCCGTGGCTGCTTCCGGGTGTTTTTTTCCCCCCAACATTTGAATTTGAACTCAATAGTGAGTTCCTGTTCCTAAATCATTTGAATAATAATAATAATAATAATAATAATAATAATAATAATAATAATACATGTATTTATATACCGCCTTTCTTAAAGTCACTAGATTTCTCTAATGATTACAACTCAAGGCGGTTTACATAGGCAGACTTTTCACAAACCCGAAGGTTTTTACAATTTACAGAATGTTCTATCTTCCAAGAACAACAGTCCTAGAGATCTTTCTTTCTGGATTTAGCCTTCTTTCTTTAGCCACCCGTCTGTCGTCTGCTGGCTGATGAGGCTTCCCTGCTCTCACCAGAGACGCAGCTGCGTTCAGCACACTCCTCCTCCCACGAGGCAGCTGAAACTCAGCTTTTAATCAGCCGCAGTTTGCAAGGTCTGCCGCTCACACAGACTTCCGGGAGTCTCGAGCTCACGACCTTGAGATCTTCAGTTGTTATCTTCAGGCAAACGGAGGCATTAACCCTCTCGGCTAAATCTTCTGCCCCACTGCTTGACACCACTGCTTAAGGCCAACCCTGCACCTATATATCAATCAGGTCCAGGTGACCAAAGAGGTACTGCTGGGAGCCTAGTTGTTTCTAAGTCTTTCTAGTTCTAGCGATAGTGGCTGCTGTGGCCAGATGAAAGCATGCACTTGCTTGGAGCCTGCTGCTTGCTCCCAGCTTTGGCATTCACGTATTAAAGCAATTCCCAAAAGGCTCACATGCCAAACCAAAGGATAGGAACAGGCCTGGCTGGCTGATTACAATATTTGCCCTGGCTGAAAACCAAACAGGGGTCCACCAATAAGAGAAGACCAGCCTGCAGCAGGAGCGTACAGCCCTCTTTGTTACATGGAGCACCCGGCACACTTCTGGTGCTAACAAAACTTTATAAGGACAACAACCCAGCACAAGAACAGACGCCATGTTACTCAGCATACTAAGGATTCGCTACACAGGTAAGTACCAGCTCATACAAAATACCATTTCTGAAATGGTAGAGTTACAGCCAGTCCTATTCAGGACCGGGCTTGTCAGGAGGAGAGGTTCATGACAGCAGAAGAGTCTTCCGCCATCGTAAAATGGTTATATGTGGCGTGTGCAAGGCTACATCAGTGGCCGTTCTGTGAGTGCCACTGCAAGAGATGGAAGCACTGCAGCTTGGCCACTGGACTCCGCTGCGCCTGCCAAATTTGGTAAGCTAGAAGTGGGGTGAGGGTGGGCAGGGAGTGGGAGGGACGGCTAGGGGTACAACTAGGGGAGGAACCAGGGTGGGGAGGAAGCAGGAGGGATGGATCCTGGTGACAATGAGGCATGCCAGACCTTGTCTCCTCTATTTCAAACCTCCCCACCCCTTTTCTCTTGGTAGCGTTTGTCCAAGGAAACACAAAGGTGACCCCAGGTCTTATGTGGATCTATAATAAACCTTTTTTTACTTGCCTCCCTTTTGCCCTTGGGTCATGCACACCCCCACTGATGAATGAAACTCGTGCCTTTCTGGTGCAGTTGCAACGAGGCAGCTGGGGGAGGGAATAGGACTGGGGCCTTAGTTTTATCCTCAGATATCACTGGCTAAAGGCATAGTCCTAACCTGGAGTTAAGCCAGCACAGTTGGGCTAGCAAAGTTTGGCTGGCACAAGGGCCACCGTAAGGCACGTTTGAACGACTCTCAGTCAAGAAGGATGGTGCACATTGGAGGATTTCAGACTCCTGGAAAAATATCCTGAGCATGGTGGCCTCTCTGACTCTGAGAGTGGTCCAAACGTACATTATGGTGGCCCCTGTGCCAGCCAAGCTTTGCTGGTCTAACTGTGCCAGGCTGGCCTATCTCCAGGTTAGGATTGCACTCTAAAGCAAAGTAATCACATGGCATAGAACAGAGTTATTGTAACTTGACTAAATGAACCCAAAGGGGAATTCGGGTGGATGCAGCTTTCTCATTCCTTGCAGATCCACTGCATGATGTGCAGCACGTGCAGAAATTCCACTTCAAAGTATGTTTGGACCACTCTCAGAGTCAGAGAGGCCAGCACACAGATGTGCACCATCCTCCATGCCTTCGAGAGTGGTCAAAACGCGCCTTACGGTGGCCCTTTTGATGGCCTAACTGTTCTAAATATAGGTGCAGGATCCCCTCCTCTACCATATCTGATCAACCAACAACAAAAAAAATCACACAAATTCTGCACAGTGCAGAATTCAGAGAATTCGGAGATCGTGTTCACAAGCAAAACGTTGTTCAAAAACTGAAAGAAGAAAAAGATCACTTCATGATGACATATCTACTTTGGAGTTAAGTTCCAAGGGAAGGAATCAGAGCCTTGCCTAGGATTTCAATTTTTTTTAATCAACAGACGATTCCATGTGACATACAAAAGTAAACAAGAAAGGCCTTTCAGGGCTTGGAGATCTATTTTCTATAAAGTTTATATACCACCTTCAGCAACGACAAAAAAAGTTCTCCTGACAGCAATTACATGAGAGTAAGCAAACCATAAAACAGTGACAACATTAAAAACAGCGGAGACAGCATCACACACAGTGGGTTGTTACCAGATAATGTAAATACTTTAAAAAAAAGTAAGGTGGCAGGCTAGTTGTGATGAACTTGTCACAAGCTCCACTCCTCTCTTGTCTTCACCAGTTTCAGTAGTGCTTAGACAGGTGTTCCTTTCTTTGGATTCAACACGGAAACCTCTTCTTGGTTAAAGTCAACAGATTTGCCCTGGTCTGGGTCCTCAACAGTATCTCCCAATGGCATATTGGCCACTGGCAGTGCCACAAGTACTAAGGGCTCAGAGGTTGTCCTGCCCAGGTAGCCCCCTTGGGATATTGGGGGGTGGGGAGGAAGGAGCCTTCAAGTACCCAAGCTGTAAAGGCTAAGCACCAGCACTTGGAACTGTGCTTAGAAGAAGACTGCCAACCAATCAAGTTTCTCAAAACCAGGACAGCATACTTCTTAGGAGAAGTACCCTGAATGAGACACAACCAGTGTCTGTTCTTCTCCTTAGATTTTGCATGGTTAGATTTTGCATTTTTGCCAAGCTGCTCACAAGCAAGGAAATAGAAATAGATGCTGTACTTTAGGTCAGTGGTTCCCAAACTGTGGGTCAGGACCCACTCGTGGGTTGCGAGCAAATTTCAGGTAGGTCATGAAACACCTAGAGCAGCCATATTGAAAATATGGGAAGATGGGATGCTGGAAAGGGGGTGGAGTGTGTGGTCATTTTGCTTGTGTCAAGGTTGTAAATAGGCTTTTTTCTTTCTGATGCTATTGGAAAATGGCTGAGAAAAAACCCAATGTATTGCTGCATTCTCAGGAAAGCGGCAGGCTCTGGTGTCACAGGATATCCGGCACTTCCGGCCATGACATCACTTTTGGTGGGTCCCGGACAGATTGTCATTCTAAAGTGGGTCTTGGTGCTAAAAAGTTTGAGAACCACTACTTTAGGTCATCCCTACTTCATCCCAAACAGAGAAGAATAAAATGTGTGACACCAACTTGGCCTCCACAGTAGCAAAACATGGGAAGATATGCAACTGACTGCCACTGAGGATATGAAGACTTAACACAGCTATAGTCGCAAACAGCACCCACTTGTTCCAGAAATCTCCCAAGCCAGTATCATGACACAAATCACTGCTCCTTCTTCCCACTTAGCAAACTCACACCAGCATTGATTTGCTTGTATCAGACAAAAGCTTACATCGGACAAAATCTTCCTTAGATTTTTATCTCACCGAAGCAGGAAACCACCTTCTCTTATATTGTAAAGCACCATATAAATTCATAATAGTTAGAGCACAATTATCTTATAAAATTCACTACCACAAGATGCGCAGAGGGAAGGGGCTTAGGACCAAACTATGTGTTTATGTTAAATGTGTAGTTTGGCTATGCATATTTGGGTTTCTAAGGTTAAATAGCAGGGAAGGGGCCAGCACATGGACAGGAGATATTTTAACTCTTTCCAACCACTTTGTGGCATCAGTTAAGGCCACACCCCCAAAACTTCTATTTACCCTGTGAGTGGCACCAATAGACACTTCCCTCTCTGCTAACAACAGTTTTGGCGGCATGACGTTCATTGGGACTGCAACGTGGCAGGAAAGAATAGCCCTCCCAACTCCCTGTACGCTGCAGTTCAAATTCCAATTGTCCTTCCTGCAGCTGCTACTTGATTTATAGAGAACAAGACAAACTCACAGAGGAAAGTATCCATCAATGACAATTATGACAGCTGAGGGCACAAACCTAAATTGAAATTAGGCTGGCACAAGTATTGCAACACTGTAAAGTGTGTTTGGCCCACTCTCGGAGTCAGGAGACAGCTTTACAGTGCATTTGTACTCCTAGGCCAGGGGACTTGTGCCAGCCTAACTCCAGGTTAGGATTGCGCCCTAAAAGGCAGAACGTCCATATATAGAGATTATTTGTCCTTAGAGCAGCAAACAGGAGAGAGCTCCTGCATTTTCATAATACTGCTTGTAAGCTTCTTAGATGCATCCGCTTGAACACTGTTGGAGACAGGACACTGGGCTATATGATATTTGGTCTGATCCAACAAGGACTTACTGCTAAAACCCTAAAATGATGGCTGGGTTGTATCAGAAAATTTAACCAAACACCATGAGAACTGGGATGCTCAGGACCAAGATGAAGATCAGCTTCAAATAAGGGCCCAATCCTATCCAACTTTCCAGTGCTGATGTAGCCACAATGCAAGGTAATGGAAGGTCTCTGTGACCTTCCCCAAGGCAGGATGCAGTACACACCGCATTGGCATGGATGCATCAGTGCTGGAAAGTAGGATAGGATTGGGCCCTAAGTAGTCCAGTTTAATTTGAACTGCAAGTTTGCACCCTGTGGGTGCAGGCTCCTAGCCTGTAGATATTGGTTTCTGTATTATGCAGTACAGGCATGCCCTATCTGCTGGGGTTCCGTTCTGGACTCCCCTGTGAATACCTGAACCCATGGGTACTTGGGATGCCTTTTTAAAGATAAGGGAACATCAATGGTTTTGCTGCAACAAGGTTAAAAAAAAAGAGATGTGTTTAAAGTTCCCCTATTAAAGTTTTAATAAGCATCCCTATATCCATGGATACGAATCAGTGGATACTGGGGCACACCTGTATTGTGTTCACTGGCAACTCATGCCCATAGCTAGGATATCAGATAGGTTTCAAATGTCTATGATCTTAGGTGCAGAGTTTTTAACTGTTTCTGCTTCAATAAGAACAAAAACCAGGAAAGAAAAATGCATTTAGAGAGGTATTCTGAACAACTGAATTTCCCATTAATCCAGTACAATTCTAGACCAGTGAAGCTGAACACAGCCTTTCATCCAGTGGTGTCATTCAAATGATTTAGGAACAGGAACTCACTTTTGATTGGCACTTGTCGGGAACCCGGAACCAGCCACAGAGCCCGTTAGGATCCGGAACGCCCGTTCTGGTCCGTTCCCCCTGAATGACATCACTGCTTTCATCCCAAGCATGGTAACTGGAATTCTCATCTATGTCAGTGGACCTTAGGTTACCTCCAAGTAATTTCAGTCAGGACTCTAAGGCTGCAAACCTATGCACACTTTCCTGGGAGTAAGCCTCATTGGACACAATGGGACTTACTTTTGAGTAGACATGCATAGGCTTGTGCTCTAAAGCTGCAATTCTAAACGCACTTCCTAGGGAGGAAGGCCTAACAACAGGACCTACTGTATATCAAACATTTTTAGAAGAATCTGTCTGCAAGACAGAATCTGAAACATCATTTTGAGAAGAAAAGAATTACAGTGGAAACTCATATGTCCCTTAGCTGTTGGGCCAATGCCGTGTAAGAATGAGAAAGGCATAATAAATATTAGACTGAAGGTGTAACTTCAGAGATCTAAATACAAGAAGTATACTTTCTGTAAGCAAAGAAATAAGAAAAACTGGCACTGCAAAAATTGGATTTAAACAGGTCTTCCATAATTTACTCCTGCATAGATTTCCCAAGATTAGCAATGATTTGGAGGAAAAACCATTGCTTAATAGCAGATACCATGGAGTTTTCTAACCAATGGAACAGGTATAGGAGTTTCAAGGAGGGGGAAGAAATGGCCTTTTTATTTAATTACAGGCATGCCCTGGTATTCACTGGGATTCTGTTCTGGACTCCCCCCCCCCTCCAAATTTCAGTGGATACCTGAAACCATGAGGACGTCTTTTTTAAGATAGGGGAACATCAGTGGTTTTGCTGCAACAAGGTTAAAAAAAGATTTGTTTAATGTTCCCCTACCTTTTTAATAAGAAAAAAATGGAAGTAGATAAATAGATACCACTTGGGTGGGAAGGTAACGGCATTCCGTGCACCTTGGTGTATAGTCATGCTGACCACATGACCACAGAAACCTGTCCTCGGACAAACACCGGCTCTACAGGCTTAGCAACGGAGATGAGCACCGCCCCCTACAGTCAGTCATGACTGGACCATTTGGTCCTGGGAAAACCTTTTTAATAAGGGACATGGTGGTGCTGCGGGTTAAACCGCTGCTGCTGGGCTTTCTGACTGGAAAGTTGGGAGTTCAAGACCAAGCAACAGAGTGAGCTCCCATTGTATTGCTTGTCCCAACCTCACAGTTCAAAAGCACCTAAAAATGCAAGTAGATAAATAGGGACCACTTTGGTGGGAAGGTAATGGCGTTCCGTGCACTACGGCGTATAGTCATGCTGGCCACATGACCACAGAAGCTTGTCCTCGGACTAACGCTGGCTCTTCAGCTTAGAAATAGAGGTGAGCACTGCCCCCCCCCCTACAGTCACTCATGACTAGACCATTCGGTCATGGGGAAACCTTTATATTAGCTGTCTTTTTAATAGGCCTCCCGGGATCCATGATATCCGTGGATAATTGAAACTGTAGCTACCGGAGCAGTGGATACCGAGGCACATTTGTTTTGTTTAAGATTAAGCAATTAAAAAATCTTTTCTAGATACAGTCAGTCCAACTGGAAGGCTGCAAATACAAGTCTGCAGCAAACACAGCCACAGAGCCC
>JAJKFI010016764.1:0-11123 GCA_029204185.1 Lerista edwardsae | reverse complement strand
CCTTCAGCCAATGCTAGCAGCTAGCATCGCCCAAACTGCGGGGGGGGCATAGGATTGCGCCCTGTATCACTACTTACAGTCTGAAGCAGGATCCTTCCTGCTCCATCTCACTCACCACCTCACACTATTGCATATACTGTATAACTTAGACTAGAACATAAGAACATAAGAAGAGCCCTGCTGGATCAGGCCAAAGGCCCATCTAGTCCAGGTTCCTGTATCTCACAGCGGCCCACCAGGTGCCCCAGGGAGGCATGAAACAACAAGATCCTGTTGCATCCTGTTGCCACTCCCTTGTACCCGGTACCAGTAGCCCACCACCTTTGTAAGGAGGTTGCACAATCCATCATTGCCTATAGCCCACGATGGACCTATCATTCCAACAGGGATCTTGTAATATCAAGCACCTCTGCTCAAACACACAGGCTGGAGTAGGCTAAATCCAGTCCTATTCACAGCCTGCTTTCGATTCTGCATATTGCGTTTGTCTTCCTTTTTCCCTGCCCCAAGACTGCCAGAAGCTTACTATACCTTGGGGAAGGGGAAAGAAGTGGAAACAGAGGCAGCCGTGGCCACTGCAGCATCACTTTGTGCCAGGGACCAGATGGAGCCGACAAAGTCTCCAGCTGGAAAGTGACACTCTGAGCCCTATGTTATCTGCAGAGGAGGTTCCTAAAGAAGTTTGGATGCAAGGCTGCCTGGAGAGGGAGCAGGTTTACTTCCAAGCTCCAGCTCTGTAGGAACCTCTTGCTTTACAAGTCCTCAATTAAATTTTAAAATCCCACTCACTTCTAGGCGACTGTGTTGCTGTCCTCAGTTTTAACTTGATTTTGCTGCCACCTGGTGCTGCAAGGCATCGCTGCCTCCTCCGGAGCATCATCCTGACTATCCAAAGTTGCCCAGACACACAGTGCTGTACTGGGACCACATGGAGGAAAGAAGGTTGTTACCACGAAAACACTGTGGTTGCCCCCCTAAAATGGCAGAAACATTCATCAAAGCTGCAGAAATGAGAGGAGAGAAATCAGGACAAGAAGTCCTTTGGAAGCAGTGGCATAGCTAGGCCACTTGACACCCAAGGCCCATACATTTTTGACATTCCCCCCATACAACAAATTTATTTTAAATAAATACATAATATTTCACAAGTCCTCCAAGGAGCATGTTTCCTCCCTTCTTTTGTCTTCAGAACAACCCTGTGAGCTAGGTGATGCTGAGGATAGAACAGGTGGACCCTCATATCCATAGATCCCATATCCACTGTTTCAAATATGCACGGATTGAGGGAGCCCCTTAACTTCCTTTATTCTTAATTTGGGTCACTAAAAAATGTTCTTGTTTGGGGGGGAAGAACCCTATATTTAACATAGGTTCCCTCTCACCCACTGTTTCAGGTATGCATGGGGGGGGGCTAGAAACCTATACCCCATGGATACTGGGGCACACTTGTAATAGTCATGACATAAAATGAATAAGAATAATAATGGCCAGAAAATAAATGCAATGAACATTCCACTGATGACAAAAGAAAGGCTTTGTGGAACGCATGACCAAGAACATAAAAGGGAACAATAAAAGCTTCTTCAAGTATGTTAGAAGCAGAAAACCTGCCAGGTCAGCTTGCTGGACCATGAGGGAGGGAAAGAGGAGATAAAAGGGGACTTGGAGATTGCAGAGAAATTAAATGAATTCTTTGCGTCCGTCTTCACAGCAGAACTTGGGCAGATACCGCAGCCCGAACAGCCCCTCCTAACTAAGGAATTAAATCTGGTTAATAAAGACAATGTTTAAGATCAAATTGATAAATTAAATATAAATAAGTCACCAGGCCCAGATGGCATCCACTCAAGGGTTATTAAGGAACTAAAGAATGAAGTTGCCGACCTCTTAACCAGAGTATGCAACTTGTCCCTTCAAACGGCCACGGTGCCAGAGGATTGGAGGATAGCCAATGTCACGCCAATCTTTAAAAAAGGGAGAAGGGGGGACCCTGGAAACTACAGGCCGGTCAGCCTAACATCTGTTCCGGGAAAGATGGTAGAAAGCCTCATCAAAGATAAAATCCTAAAACGTAGTGAAAAAAGGGTTGCTGAAGGAAAGTCAGCATGGCTTCTGTAAGGGTAAGTCTTGCCTCACAATGTGAGATATCATATACCTGGATTTTCAGAAAGCCTTGTCACAGTCCCCCATCAAAGGCTGCTGAGGAAACTTCACAGTCAGGGAATATAATAAGAGGGCAGGTCCTCTTATGGATTCAGAATTGGTTGAAGGCCAGGAAACAGGGAGTGGGGGTCAATGGGCAATTTTCACAATGGAGAGAGAATCAGGCCAAAGGCCCATCTAGTCCAGCTTCCTGTATCTCACAGTGGCCCACCAGATGCCTCAGGGAGCACACGAGACAACAAGATGACTGCATCCTGTTGCCACCTGGCATTCTGAAATAGCCTACTACTAATGTAAGGAGGTTGCACCACCTTTCATGGCCTATAGCCCACAATGGAGTTTTCCTCCAGAAATCTGTCCAATCCCCCTTTAAAGGCACCTAAGCCAGACGCCATCACCACCTCCTGTGGCAAGGAGTTCCAGAGATTAGTTACCTGCTGGGTAAAAACGTATTTCTTTTTATCCAATCTAACTCTCCCAATTTTAACTCAATTTTAGTGGATGTCCCTGGTTCTACTGTTGTGTGAGAGAGAAAAGAACATCCCTCTACTCACTCTATCCATCCTATGCATCTGTGATTGAGAGCCAGGATGGTGCAGTGGTTTGTGAGCTGGAAGATCTGGGTTCAAACTTCTGCTCAGCTACAAAGCTTCCTGGGTGACCTTGGGCCCAACACTACCTTGCAACCTAACCTACCCCACAGGGTTGTTATGAGGACAAAAGGAAGGAGGGTTCTATGTACCCCACAGGGAGCTCCTTAGAGGAAGAGTGGTTAATGTGAAATACAAAATAATTTGTGTGCATGCATGTGTGTGCACTTGAGCGAGGGAGAGAGAAGGAGGGAAAAGAGGGAGAGAGGGAGGGAAAAGCAGAAGGGCTTTTGCCACACAAAGTAAGCATCATCTTGAATTTTTAGGCATCTAATCACAGCACAACATGATCAAGTTATTGTTGCTATGGGAAACATAATGATGACTTATTTGGCTTCTGGCCAAGCCCCATTATAACTGCAGCACCATGACAAACATCGCTACCAAATATCATTAAGGAGAGTGCTGCTGCTGCTCAGAGAGGGCACGAACTGGCTAATTTGGATCCAGCATGATCTGCAATAAAGGAGGCATCAAAGAGGAAGAAATCTGTCCTTCAGTGCCCTGCAGCAATACCTGAAGCAACACAGGACATGATGCCATTTAAAAAAAAAAAAAAGCGTACTTGGAGCTCAATAGCTGGCAAAAAGGAAACCCATTGCTGCTGGCTGCAGTCAAAACCCAGGCAAATGCTACCCTATCCCAAGGAGACCACCAGTATCCTGGCACCCATAGTAGCCATTTGGGCACCTCTGGAGCCATGGGCATTGGCAATGCTGTTGTGTTGGGCTGTTACTCCCACCACTGTTTTTTCACTGAAAATGACTTTTATCACATACTATGATTAGGGTAGGCGCTTGGTCTTTATGAGAATCATGTATGATTCTTTGCTTGCAGTAATTTATAGGAAATTCTATATGTCTAAATTCCAATTTTTTCCAATTTCTTTGTGTGTGTTATTTAACTAATAAAAAATGGAAAAAAAATGAAAAAAAGAAAGAAAATGTTCCACACCCATAATTGAAATGCTTACTGGACCAAAAATGCCCTTGCTTCATAGGTCTGTAAGCACACAACCTTATAGCGACGAGCAGCCTGAACACTTGAAAAAAAAAAACTAGATCAGAAGTTAACTGCTTCCTCTTATCATGGATCTAGTTTTTTCAAGCATTCAGGCTGCCAGGAGCAGCTGATGCATTACTATAAGCTCATGTGCTTATAGCGACTTATAAAGTAGCATTTTTGGTCCAGTAAGCATTTAAATAATAGTACTAGGTGCGGATCCCCTGTATCCATGGTTTCCATAACAGATCCCCTGTGTCCATAGATCCCTGGAACAGATTCCCCCATGGCTACGGGGGCAAATTTGTACTGTAATCACAGCTACCCCATCTAGCTAGCATTTTAAAAACAGAAAACTCAGGCATACTGTATACAAGGCGATGGGAAGCATTTTATATTTACTTTGTACAAAACAGAGACAATATCATCCCAAATTATGAGCAGTCCCAGTTATATCCTCCCCCCACACCTTTTTCTTTTTGTAATGCTAAGCTCAAGCAGCAAGGTTTGGAACCTCACTAAGAATCCTCTTAGAGCACTTCTTTGGAAAGACATTACACTTCATCCCAGGCAAGGAGTCAAAGTCAACAATTATGACACACGTCCTGCATAATTTCCAGGATTCAGCAGAGTTAAAGTATACTTGGAGGGCAAAGGCAAGAGAAGTGCCTTTTGTGCCATTTGACTTGGTATATAAAGCTAGTCTTCAGCCAAGGAAGTTTATGTATTTCAAATAATATTTTTAACTACTGTATGTGTGGCTGAATACATCAAGCTACCCTGCTCTTCCTGTACCACAATAACCCCCTATGAACTGAGATGGCAGCATTACCCTCTTACAGTGGACTCCCACCAATTTCTAATTATACAATTTACAATGATCTGCCCTAAGAAATATGGTCCACAGCGAACAGTCTCTCTCATTGGTTCACAATATTTTAGCATCAGAACCTAACTGGGGGCGCAATCCTAAACTGAGTTAGGCCAACAAACTAAGTCAGCAAGGTTTTGCCAGCACAAGGGCAAACTAAAGTATGTTTGGACCACTCTCAGAGTCAGAGAGGCCAGCACACAGACGTGCGCCATCCTCCCTGACTCCGAGAGTAGTCTAAACATACTTTATGGGGGTCCTTGTGCTAGCCAAACTTTGCTGGCTTAGCTTATGTCGGCCTAACTCCAGTGTAGTATTGCACTCTGAAAAAAATTCAGCAGTGCTCCCCCCTCAAGTAGCAGGTTGTTTAGTCCTCGATGCACATAGCCGAAATTACCTTGTCAGTTTTGCAAACCACAAAAATTGGGTCATGACCCACTGGTGGACCACAGACCCTCAGTTTGGGAACTGCTGGTCTATCTCATTTGCTTATTAATATTGTTCTGTCCTTCCATTATGATAGCACATACAGGCAGTGGCATACCTAGTGTATTAGACACCTGGAGCCGACCACTCCCACCATCTTGTTAGAAGCCTGGCCGCTGCATAGACCTGGCCTCTGCTTGGAGATACTTAAAGTGACTGTTGGTGCTGGGCTTGCATTCAAGTCAGGACCCAAAGTAACAGATGCACAACACAGTACTCCCTTACTGCAGGCACCCAGGGTGGACTGTCCCCACCCAACCCTCTTAGTATACCACTGCATACAGGGGTTCCCAGCTGGCCTCTCAACGAGGCACTGTCCAAGTCCACATCTGCTTAGCTTTAAGCAAGGTTGCTGCCTTACATTAGTTTCAGATTGTGTTCGAATTTTCATGTGCCAATGCTGCTGGTCCTTTGATAGTCTCCCCACCTAACCACTAATATTTCCACACTGGCCACCTCAAATCTCTCAAGCAATGTCATAGTATGACACAGTAAGCATTCTTTCCCATTTGGGAGTCTAAGTGTCAGTTAATTCAACAATTATGCTGGAATCTTTAAAGAAAGGTCTGGCCAAAGATGGGCAGGGCAATATTCACTGGGCAAGGTTAAAGGAGGTGGGGGAGCTACAAGACCAACAGGACCTACACATAATTCCCCCCCCCGCTTACTCTATACTAGTAATCAGAATTCACTGCACTAGCATAACACAAAATCATTCAAGGTGCAATCTACCTGTACACCCGCATCAGTGCTGGAGCGCTTGGGCCAACGCTATGAGTAGCATCGGCCCGAGAACGCTGGCAGAGAGCCGCCCGTGTGGCAGCCAATCTCGGCTGGCGTGGGGCCGGTCCAGGGAGGAAGGTGGGTGGGAGGTGTTTTTTGACGGGGGTGGACATGCCAGCCTGGGGAGGGGGGCGGGACATTAGGCCACATCAAAGGCTCCATCCTCGGGCCGCGCAGCCCAATGATGTCATGCAGGGGGTACGCGGGGGTACACGAGTATCGGTTTCTAGGATTACAGCTGGCCCTGCCCATTCACCCGCCCACTCATCGACTCCGCCCCCTGCAACGTTTGAATTTCCTGCACGTTTGAGTTGCCTGCACGTTCTGAGAGCCAGGAAGGCAGCGAGCGGAGCCTTGCCTTGCCACTGAAAAATGAGCTGCTCTGGGGTTTTGGAACTGTTGCATCACTTTAACATGATGCCAGGCCTCCTTAACATGTTCTGGGGGTGCTGTGGAATACTGCTGCAACTGTTGGGTCAGTTTAAAATTGTCTGAGGCCTCAAAAAGGGCTTTTTTCATGTCACTTCCTGCCACGACATCACTTCTGGCTTATGACGTCACTTCCGGTGGGCGGGTCCCGACACGTGCCAATCAAAAGTGAGTACCTGTTCTTAAATCATTTAGATGACACCACTGGCGCAGCCCCAATTCAGGCCATGCACTCCTTCAGACCTTCTTCAGATCCAAGGAGTCCAGTGGGGAGGCTGGAGCCTCCAGGGAGGCTCCTGCTACCTCTTAAGAGGCCCACCTGCCTGCCTGCTCCAGTGCAGGTTAGGATTGCGCCCTCAAAGGTAATCAAAGATGTTAGTCGCCACAAAATACTCTATACGTGCGACAGCCAGCCACATTACATACTGTGGGGGAGCAAAACAAGGTTGCCAGAAAATGAAGACAACAACAGCGACAGCAGGAACACTGTGTCTGACTGCGCTGGGCGTATGAATTGTCTCACTGCCAACACCATAAACTGCAGACTTCCAGATCAGATTCTGGAGCTTAGGCTGGCAACAAACCAATTCCCATGTTCTATTGGGATCCAGACTTTTCAGGATTTTTGTGGATTGGAATGGAAGTGAATCATCCCTCCTACAAGGCTTGAAACCCATATGTTGAAGGTGAAAGTATCTGCTGACAAAGCAAAATTGATTTTACAGACGCAAAGAAAAATGCGGGGCTGCAATGTGAATGCGTGTGTGAGTCAAGTACACTGGGCATTTAAAATGGAGTAAAGTCAAAAGGCTCTTGTGGAGTTTGTGAATGTGTTCATTTTCCTCCTTCGAAACTTTGGCACTCTTTTTTTGGGAGAAGATTTTCTTACATTGTTCCCTTGCATTGATGTAGCTTCCATGACTGCCCCCCCCCCCCCGCATGATGAAGTGTATGCCTTTTTGGCATCTCTGTACCAGTACTGGCAAATTTGATAGGATTGAGCTCTGGGTTGAGTCAGGACCTCAGCTGCAGCAGAGATCCTATGACCATATGACCATGACCCTTTGGCCTAACACAATAGTATTCAAACTTTTTAGACCAGGACGCACTTTTTAGAATGGCACTTGTGTCGAGACCCACCAGAAGTGATGTCATTAACCTGGAAATGATACTGTGGCAGGACGTGACATCATCAGGCAGAAAGCGCTGTCATTGTAACGTAATAAAATGACACTTCTGAAAGGCAAGTTGGCATTCTTGGACTGAAGCAAATGCACAACCATGAAACATCCCTGACAGAAAGCAAGATTAGGACAAAATATTGTGTAAAAGCACTAAACTAAAAACAAATTTTAAAAAACCCTCACTTGAAAATTCAAACTGTAACACTCACAAAAGGACTATAACAAGAATAAGATCTGCATTTTCCAAGATGGCTGCTTCCAGCTTTCCGTGACCCACCTGCAGTGGTGTCATCTAAATGATTTAATAACAGTACTCACTTTTGATTGGCACTTGTCGGGACCCGCCCACCGGAAGTGACGTCATAAGCCGGAAGTGATGTCGTGGCAGGAAGGGACATGAAAAAAGCCCTTTTTGAGGCCTCAGACGATTTTAAATTGACCCAACAGTTGCAGCAGTATTCCACAGCACCCCCAGAACATGTTAAGGAGGCCTGGCATCATGTTAAAGTGACCCAACAGTTCCAAAACCCCAGAGCAGCTCATTTTTCAGTGGCAAGGCAAGGCAAGGCTCCGCACGCTGCCTGCCTGCCTCTGAGAACGTGCAGGCAACTAAAACGTGCAGGAAATTCAAATGTTGCAGGTGGTGGAGTCAATGAGTGGGCGGGGCCAGCCATAATCCTAGAAACCGGTACTCGCGTACCCCTGCGTACCCCCTGCATGACATCACTGCCCACCTGTCATCAGGTCATGATCCACAGTTTGAATAACACTGGCCTAACAGATTTACACCAGCAAAATAGCTGGCATAGAACTATACACCTCACTGGGAACCAGAGAGTGATGTAGAAGGAGGTGAGTACACTTTTTCCTTTACTTAACTCTCATATCTGACCTGGTCTCTAGTCGGCCTGCGGGATGCAGTGAGTGGAGGTTGTGTCAGTGTCCCTGCATCTTTGCCATGGCTGGCCCTGGATAGAACAGGCCCAAGATTACACCAGACGTTCTCCACAGTGGTTTACTTACTGAAAATCAGGAAGTTCAAACCATACTAATGGTTTTGAACATCAGGAAGTTCAAACCATTAGTGCACGTTCTTAGCTGCAGTTAGCAGCAATCATGGTTTCACATTACATCTGAAAACAGTTTGTTTCATTAACAGTCTCTCTTAATGCATTATTTCCATGTGCCAAACATGTGTGTATTTATAGGCAGGTTGCTGCCTAGCTCCAAATTCAGTGATCCCAGAAAATTGCACACACTCTTCCACATGTGGTGGTCCTGTCCATCCCTAAGGAAATTCTGGAACTTAGTGTTTTCTGAAATTTATAAAGTAAGAGAAGCTCTGTTTGCAATTTTGAGCTCATTTTCTTCAGCACAATGTTTTGTACTCAGACTACATTTTACATTTTTTTAAGTTTACAATAGCAACCGATCAGAAAGGTCCATAAAATCCCAGTATTGCCATGTAGTTGAAATACCTTTGGGATCATTTAATAATGGAGAAGCTCATTCATCAAATTAAAGGAAGTAAAGAGCCAGGTTCAAAACTGCCTGGTCTCCTTTGCTTGATTGTGTTGATCGTTCATTACGGTATCGACCCAGTGTGCGGTATCGATACCCAGTGTGCGGTACCCAGTGTGCGATACCAATGAAGGTATCGACCCAGTGTGCGGCAGCAGTTAAGAGTGCCAATTCCATGCTTGGGGTAATTAAAAAGGGGGCTGAGAATAAAACAGCCAATATTATCATGCCATTGTACAAATCGATGGTAAGGCCACATCTGGAATATTGCGTACAGTTCTGGTTGCCGCACCTCAAAAAGGACATAGTGGAGCTGGAAAAGGTGCAGAAGAGAGCAACAAAAATGATTACGGGGCTGGGGCACCTCCCTTATGAAGAAAGACTGCAGCGTTTGGGGCTCTTCAGCCTAGAAAAAAGGTGCCTGAGGGGGACATGATTGAGACATACAAAATTATGCATGGAAGGAATAGAGTTGATAGAGGGATGTTCTTTTCCCTCTCTCAACACCAGAACCAGGGGACATCCGCTAAAACTGAGGGTTGGGAGAATTAAAACAAATTAGACAGATTAAAAAAAAAGACACTTTTTTACCCAGCGGGTAGTTAATCTGTGGAACTCTTTGCCACAGGAGGTGGTGATGACATCTGGCCTAGATACCTTTAAGTGGGGATTGGACAGATTTCTGGAAAAAAGTCCATCGTGGGCTATAGGCCATGATGGATTGTGCAACCTCCTTATTTCAGAGTACTGGGTGCAAGGAGTGGCAACAGGATGCAAGCATCTTGTTGTCTACTGAGCTCCCTGAGGCACCTGGTGGGCCGCTGTGAGATACAGGAAGCTGGACTAGATGGGCCTTTGGCCTGATCCAGAAGGGCTCTTCTTATGTTCTTATGACTTCAGCTCCACATGACAGATACCTGAATAGAATGTTGCTGATTAGCTGAAATCCATTCAGAGTAACTTCCATCCAGGGGTATAGCTAATGAAAGTGCAGCCCAGTGCAGAGGGCAAAATGCTGCCCTGGAAGTGAAGTGACATCACAGTTATATTTTTATTTTATCTTGTTTTTTGGGCAAAACTTTTAATAAAGATATTACACTCTGGTTTGTTTCATCTCTATATATAAAGACGTGTGTGTGTGTGTGTGTGTGTGTGTGTTTCGCATAGGCTCCTCAATGCCTGGAGCGATCAGCACGAAACTTGGCACGCATACACCTTGCGGCCTGGCGACAAACACTGCGGGGGTCGGGGGCCCCTAGCACCCCCGGGGGTGGGGGTACACGGGGGTCCCCACGTGAAAACGGTCAAAAATGGCCAAAATCAGCATCAAATCCAGTTTCCAGGGTCACTGAGACGAGCAGTGATGCTCCTGACGCTGTTGGAGTCTGGGTTGAGCCCCCCCCTTGACTTGGGGGGCAAGAAGGGATACGAAACAAAATGTCCGCCATCCCCTGCTGGAGGGGAACCAAAAACAGCCAAAATCGACGTCGGAACCGTAGTTTCCGGGGTCACTGAGGTGAGCGGCAACGCTCCTGATGCGGTTGGAGTCTGGGTTCGGCCCCCGTCAGCATGGGGGGCGAGAAGGGGTGCAAATCTCATAAACTCTGGAAGATCATTTTGTTACCTGGGCAACGCCGGGTAACAAAAAGCTAGTAGCATTATAATACCTTTCCAATGACACATAACACAACAGTATTATTCATACATACCAAGGTTTTCACAATTTTGGCCACTATGTCCAGCTCAGCTTGTTGCCCAAGAAAACTGCACCCCCTGCACTTCTTTAGCTATGCCCCTGCTTCCATCTTTTATTAGTATATCATATCTGTGCCCCAGAAGTTCATTTTAGATGCATTTTTATTTGTAGTACGTTTTCTGTTACTGATCTCATAACTGAATGTTTGTCCCAGCTTTTCCAGCTTCTCCCTTCAAGTGCTAATGTTGACACAAAGTGCAATCCCCGTATGTTTTTCATACGATTTCATGTAAGGAAGGAAGGAAGGAAGGAAGGAAGGAAGGAAGGAAGGAAGGAAG
>JAJKFI010016763.1:0-11128 GCA_029204185.1 Lerista edwardsae | reverse complement strand
CCTTCAGCCAATGCTAGCAGCTAGCATCGCCCAAACTGCGGGGGGGGGCATAGGATTGCGCCCTGTATCACTACTTACAGTCTGAAGCAGGATCCTTCCTGCTCCATCTCACTCACCACCTCACACTATTGCATATACTGTATAACTTAGACTAGAACATAAGAACATAAGAAGAGCCCTGCTGGATCAGGCCAAAGGCCCATCTAGTCCAGGTTCCTGTATCTCACAGCGGCCCACCAGGTGCCCCAGGGAGGCATGAAACAACAAGATCCTGTTGCATCCTGTTGCCACTCCCTTGTACCCGGTACCAGTAGCCCACCACCTTTGTAAGGAGGTTGCACAATCCATCATTGCCTATAGCCCACGATGGACCTATCATTCCAACAGGGATCTTGTAATATCAAGCACCTCTGCTCAAACACACAGGCTGGAGTAGGCTAAATCCAGTCCTATTCACAGCCTGCTTTCGATTCTGCATATTGCGTTTGTCTTCCTTTTTCCCTGCCCCAAGACTGCCAGAAGCTTACTATACCTTGGGGAAGGGGAAAGAAGTGGAAACAGAGGCAGCCGTGGCCACTGCAGCATCACTTTGTGCCAGGGACCAGATGGAGCCGACAAAGTCTCCAGCTGGAAAGTGACACTCTGAGCCCTATGTTATCTGCAGAGGAGGTTCCTAAAGAAGTTTGGATGCAAGGCTGCCTGGAGAGGGAGCAGGTTTACTTCCAAGCTCCAGCTCTGTAGGAACCTCTTGCTTTACAAGTCCTCAATTAAATTTTAAAATCCCACTCACTTCTAGGCGACTGTGTTGCTGTCCTCAGTTTTAACTTGATTTTGCTGCCACCTGGTGCTGCAAGGCATCGCTGCCTCCTCCGGAGCATCATCCTGACTATCCAAAGTTGCCCAGACACACAGTGCTGTACTGGGACCACATGGAGGAAAGAAGGTTGTTACCACGAAAACACTGTGGTTGCCCCCCCTAAAATGGCAGAAACATTCATCAAAGCTGCAGAAATGAGAGGAGAGAAATCAGGACAAGAAGTCCTTTGGAAGCAGTGGCATAGCTAGGCCACTTGACACCCAAGGCCCATACATTTTTGACATTCCCCCCATACAACAAATTTATTTTAAATAAATACATAATATTTCACAAGTCCTCCAAGGAGCATGTTTCCTCCCTTCTTTTGTCTTCAGAACAACCCTGTGAGCTAGGTGATGCTGAGGATAGAACAGGTGGACCCTCATATCCATAGATCCCATATCCACTGTTTCAAATATGCACGGATTGAGGGAGCCCCTTAACTTCCTTTATTCTTAATTTGGGTCACTAAAAAATGTTCTTGTTTGGGGGGGGAAGAACCCTATATTTAACATAGGTTCCCTCTCACCCACTGTTTCAGGTATGCATGGGGGGGGGGGGCTAGAAACCTATACCCCATGGATACTGGGGCACACTTGTAATAGTCATGACATAAAATGAATAAGAATAATAATGGCCAGAAAATAAATGCAATGAACATTCCACTGATGACAAAAGAAAGGCTTTGTGGAACGCATGACCAAGAACATAAAAGGGAACAATAAAAGCTTCTTCAAGTATGTTAGAAGCAGAAAACCTGCCAGGTCAGCTTGCTGGACCATGAGGGAGGGAAAGAGGAGATAAAAGGGGACTTGGAGATTGCAGAGAAATTAAATGAATTCTTTGCGTCCGTCTTCACAGCAGAACTTGGGCAGATACCGCAGCCCGAACAGCCCCTCCTAACTAAGGAATTAAATCTGGTTAATAAAGACAATGTTTAAGATCAAATTGATAAATTAAATATAAATAAGTCACCAGGCCCAGATGGCATCCACTCAAGGGTTATTAAGGAACTAAAGAATGAAGTTGCCGACCTCTTAACCAGAGTATGCAACTTGTCCCTTCAAACGGCCACGGTGCCAGAGGATTGGAGGATAGCCAATGTCACGCCAATCTTTAAAAAAGGGAGAAGGGGGGACCCTGGAAACTACAGGCCGGTCAGCCTAACATCTGTTCCGGGAAAGATGGTAGAAAGCCTCATCAAAGATAAAATCCTAAAACGTAGTGAAAAAAGGGTTGCTGAAGGAAAGTCAGCATGGCTTCTGTAAGGGTAAGTCTTGCCTCACAATGTGAGATATCATATACCTGGATTTTCAGAAAGCCTTGTCACAGTCCCCCATCAAAGGCTGCTGAGGAAACTTCACAGTCAGGGAATATAATAAGAGGGCAGGTCCTCTTATGGATTCAGAATTGGTTGAAGGCCAGGAAACAGGGAGTGGGGGTCAATGGGCAATTTTCACAATGGAGAGAGAATCAGGCCAAAGGCCCATCTAGTCCAGCTTCCTGTATCTCACAGTGGCCCACCAGATGCCTCAGGGAGCACACGAGACAACAAGATGACTGCATCCTGTTGCCACCTGGCATTCTGAAATAGCCTACTACTAATGTAAGGAGGTTGCACCACCTTTCATGGCCTATAGCCCACAATGGAGTTTTCCTCCAGAAATCTGTCCAATCCCCCTTTAAAGGCACCTAAGCCAGACGCCATCACCACCTCCTGTGGCAAGGAGTTCCAGAGATTAGTTACCTGCTGGGTAAAAACGTATTTCTTTTTATCCAATCTAACTCTCCCAATTTTAACTCAATTTTAGTGGATGTCCCTGGTTCTACTGTTGTGTGAGAGAGAAAAGAACATCCCTCTACTCACTCTATCCATCCTATGCATCTGTGATTGAGAGCCAGGATGGTGCAGTGGTTTGTGAGCTGGAAGATCTGGGTTCAAACTTCTGCTCAGCTACAAAGCTTCCTGGGTGACCTTGGGCCCAACACTACCTTGCAACCTAACCTACCCCACAGGGTTGTTATGAGGACAAAAGGAAGGAGGGTTCTATGTACCCCACAGGGAGCTCCTTAGAGGAAGAGTGGTTAATGTGAAATACAAAATAATTTGTGTGCATGCATGTGTGTGCACTTGAGCGAGGGAGAGAGAAGGAGGGAAAAGAGGGAGAGAGGGAGGGAAAAGCAGAAGGGCTTTTGCCACACAAAGTAAGCATCATCTTGAATTTTTAGGCATCTAATCACAGCACAACATGATCAAGTTATTGTTGCTATGGGAAACATAATGATGACTTATTTGGCTTCTGGCCAAGCCCCATTATAACTGCAGCACCATGACAAACATCGCTACCAAATATCATTAAGGAGAGTGCTGCTGCTGCTCAGAGAGGGCACGAACTGGCTAATTTGGATCCAGCATGATCTGCAATAAAGGAGGCATCAAAGAGGAAGAAATCTGTCCTTCAGTGCCCTGCAGCAATACCTGAAGCAACACAGGACATGATGCCATTTAAAAAAAAAAAAAAGCGTACTTGGAGCTCAATAGCTGGCAAAAAGGAAACCCATTGCTGCTGGCTGCAGTCAAAACCCAGGCAAATGCTACCCTATCCCAAGGAGACCACCAGTATCCTGGCACCCATAGTAGCCATTTGGGCACCTCTGGAGCCATGGGCATTGGCAATGCTGTTGTGTTGGGCTGTTACTCCCACCACTGTTTTTTCACTGAAAATGACTTTTATCACATACTATGATTAGGGTAGGCGCTTGGTCTTTATGAGAATCATGTATGATTCTTTGCTTGCAGTAATTTATAGGAAATTCTATATGTCTAAATTCCAATTTTTTCCAATTTCTTTGTGTGTGTTATTTAACTAATAAAAAATGGAAAAAAAATGAAAAAAAGAAAGAAAATGTTCCACACCCATAATTGAAATGCTTACTGGACCAAAAATGCCCTTGCTTCATAGGTCTGTAAGCACACAACCTTATAGCGACGAGCAGCCTGAACACTTGAAAAAAAAAAACTAGATCAGAAGTTAACTGCTTCCTCTTATCATGGATCTAGTTTTTTCAAGCATTCAGGCTGCCAGGAGCAGCTGATGCATTACTATAAGCTCATGTGCTTATAGCGACTTATAAAGTAGCATTTTTGGTCCAGTAAGCATTTAAATAATAGTACTAGGTGCGGATCCCCTGTATCCATGGTTTCCATAACAGATCCCCTGTGTCCATAGATCCCTGGAACAGATTCCCCCATGGCTACGGGGGCAAATTTGTACTGTAATCACAGCTACCCCATCTAGCTAGCATTTTAAAAACAGAAAACTCAGGCATACTGTATACAAGGCGATGGGAAGCATTTTATATTTACTTTGTACAAAACAGAGACAATATCATCCCAAATTATGAGCAGTCCCAGTTATATCCTCCCCCCACACCTTTTTCTTTTTGTAATGCTAAGCTCAAGCAGCAAGGTTTGGAACCTCACTAAGAATCCTCTTAGAGCACTTCTTTGGAAAGACATTACACTTCATCCCAGGCAAGGAGTCAAAGTCAACAATTATGACACACGTCCTGCATAATTTCCAGGATTCAGCAGAGTTAAAGTATACTTGGAGGGCAAAGGCAAGAGAAGTGCCTTTTGTGCCATTTGACTTGGTATATAAAGCTAGTCTTCAGCCAAGGAAGTTTATGTATTTCAAATAATATTTTTAACTACTGTATGTGTGGCTGAATACATCAAGCTACCCTGCTCTTCCTGTACCACAATAACCCCCTATGAACTGAGATGGCAGCATTACCCTCTTACAGTGGACTCCCACCAATTTCTAATTATACAATTTACAATGATCTGCCCTAAGAAATATGGTCCACAGCGAACAGTCTCTCTCATTGGTTCACAATATTTTAGCATCAGAACCTAACTGGGGGCGCAATCCTAAACTGAGTTAGGCCAACAAACTAAGTCAGCAAGGTTTTGCCAGCACAAGGGCAAACTAAAGTATGTTTGGACCACTCTCAGAGTCAGAGAGGCCAGCACACAGACGTGCGCCATCCTCCCTGACTCCGAGAGTAGTCTAAACATACTTTATGGGGGTCCTTGTGCTAGCCAAACTTTGCTGGCTTAGCTTATGTCGGCCTAACTCCAGTGTAGTATTGCACTCTGAAAAAAATTCAGCAGTGCTCCCCCCTCAAGTAGCAGGTTGTTTAGTCCTCGATGCACATAGCCGAAATTACCTTGTCAGTTTTGCAAACCACAAAAATTGGGTCATGACCCACTGGTGGACCACAGACCCTCAGTTTGGGAACTGCTGGTCTATCTCATTTGCTTATTAATATTGTTCTGTCCTTCCATTATGATAGCACATACAGGCAGTGGCATACCTAGTGTATTAGACACCTGGAGCCGACCACTCCCACCATCTTGTTAGAAGCCTGGCCGCTGCATAGACCTGGCCTCTGCTTGGAGATACTTAAAGTGACTGTTGGTGCTGGGCTTGCATTCAAGTCAGGACCCAAAGTAACAGATGCACAACACAGTACTCCCTTACTGCAGGCACCCAGGGTGGACTGTCCCCACCCAACCCTCTTAGTATACCACTGCATACAGGGGTTCCCAGCTGGCCTCTCAACGAGGCACTGTCCAAGTCCACATCTGCTTAGCTTTAAGCAAGGTTGCTGCCTTACATTAGTTTCAGATTGTGTTCGAATTTTCATGTGCCAATGCTGCTGGTCCTTTGATAGTCTCCCCACCTAACCACTAATATTTCCACACTGGCCACCTCAAATCTCTCAAGCAATGTCATAGTATGACACAGTAAGCATTCTTTCCCATTTGGGAGTCTAAGTGTCAGTTAATTCAACAATTATGCTGGAATCTTTAAAGAAAGGTCTGGCCAAAGATGGGCAGGGCAATATTCACTGGGCAAGGTTAAAGGAGGTGGGGGAGCTACAAGACCAACAGGACCTACACATAATTCCCCCCCCCGCTTACTCTATACTAGTAATCAGAATTCACTGCACTAGCATAACACAAAATCATTCAAGGTGCAATCTACCTGTACACCCGCATCAGTGCTGGAGCGCTTGGGCCAACGCTATGAGTAGCATCGGCCCGAGAACGCTGGCAGAGAGCCGCCCGTGTGGCAGCCAATCTCGGCTGGCGTGGGGCCGGTCCAGGGAGGAAGGTGGGTGGGAGGTGTTTTTTGACGGGGGTGGACATGCCAGCCTGGGGAGGGGGGCGGGACATTAGGCCACATCAAAGGCTCCATCCTCGGGCCGCGCAGCCCAATGATGTCATGCAGGGGGTACGCGGGGGTACACGAGTATCGGTTTCTAGGATTACAGCTGGCCCTGCCCATTCACCCGCCCACTCATCGACTCCGCCCCCTGCAACGTTTGAATTTCCTGCACGTTTGAGTTGCCTGCACGTTCTGAGAGCCAGGAAGGCAGCGAGCGGAGCCTTGCCTTGCCACTGAAAAATGAGCTGCTCTGGGGTTTTGGAACTGTTGCATCACTTTAACATGATGCCAGGCCTCCTTAACATGTTCTGGGGGTGCTGTGGAATACTGCTGCAACTGTTGGGTCAGTTTAAAATTGTCTGAGGCCTCAAAAAGGGCTTTTTTCATGTCACTTCCTGCCACGACATCACTTCTGGCTTATGACGTCACTTCCGGTGGGCGGGTCCCGACACGTGCCAATCAAAAGTGAGTACCTGTTCTTAAATCATTTAGATGACACCACTGGCGCAGCCCCAATTCAGGCCATGCACTCCTTCAGACCTTCTTCAGATCCAAGGAGTCCAGTGGGGAGGCTGGAGCCTCCAGGGAGGCTCCTGCTACCTCTTAAGAGGCCCACCTGCCTGCCTGCTCCAGTGCAGGTTAGGATTGCGCCCTCAAAGGTAATCAAAGATGTTAGTCGCCACAAAATACTCTATACGTGCGACAGCCAGCCACATTACATACTGTGGGGGAGCAAAACAAGGTTGCCAGAAAATGAAGACAACAACAGCGACAGCAGGAACACTGTGTCTGACTGCGCTGGGCGTATGAATTGTCTCACTGCCAACACCATAAACTGCAGACTTCCAGATCAGATTCTGGAGCTTAGGCTGGCAACAAACCAATTCCCATGTTCTATTGGGATCCAGACTTTTCAGGATTTTTGTGGATTGGAATGGAAGTGAATCATCCCTCCTACAAGGCTTGAAACCCATATGTTGAAGGTGAAAGTATCTGCTGACAAAGCAAAATTGATTTTACAGACGCAAAGAAAAATGCGGGGCTGCAATGTGAATGCGTGTGTGAGTCAAGTACACTGGGCATTTAAAATGGAGTAAAGTCAAAAGGCTCTTGTGGAGTTTGTGAATGTGTTCATTTTCCTCCTTCGAAACTTTGGCACTCTTTTTTTGGGAGAAGATTTTCTTACATTGTTCCCTTGCATTGATGTAGCTTCCATGACTGCCCCCCCCCCCGCATGATGAAGTGTATGCCTTTTTGGCATCTCTGTACCAGTACTGGCAAATTTGATAGGATTGAGCTCTGGGTTGAGTCAGGACCTCAGCTGCAGCAGAGATCCTATGACCATATGACCATGACCCTTTGGCCTAACACAATAGTATTCAAACTTTTTAGACCAGGACGCACTTTTTAGAATGGCACTTGTGTCGAGACCCACCAGAAGTGATGTCATTAACCTGGAAATGATACTGTGGCAGGACGTGACATCATCAGGCAGAAAGCGCTGTCATTGTAACGTAATAAAATGACACTTCTGAAAGGCAAGTTGGCATTCTTGGACTGAAGCAAATGCACAACCATGAAACATCCCTGACAGAAAGCAAGATTAGGACAAAATATTGTGTAAAAGCACTAAACTAAAAACAAATTTTAAAAAACCCTCACTTGAAAATTCAAACTGTAACACTCACAAAAGGACTATAACAAGAATAAGATCTGCATTTTCCAAGATGGCTGCTTCCAGCTTTCCGTGACCCACCTGCAGTGGTGTCATCTAAATGATTTAATAACAGTACTCACTTTTGATTGGCACTTGTCGGGACCCGCCCACCGGAAGTGACGTCATAAGCCGGAAGTGATGTCGTGGCAGGAAGGGACATGAAAAAAGCCCTTTTTGAGGCCTCAGACGATTTTAAATTGACCCAACAGTTGCAGCAGTATTCCACAGCACCCCCAGAACATGTTAAGGAGGCCTGGCATCATGTTAAAGTGACCCAACAGTTCCAAAACCCCAGAGCAGCTCATTTTTCAGTGGCAAGGCAAGGCAAGGCTCCGCACGCTGCCTGCCTGCCTCTGAGAACGTGCAGGCAACTAAAACGTGCAGGAAATTCAAATGTTGCAGGTGGTGGAGTCAATGAGTGGGCGGGGCCAGCCATAATCCTAGAAACCGGTACTCGCGTACCCCTGCGTACCCCCTGCATGACATCACTGCCCACCTGTCATCAGGTCATGATCCACAGTTTGAATAACACTGGCCTAACAGATTTACACCAGCAAAATAGCTGGCATAGAACTATACACCTCACTGGGAACCAGAGAGTGATGTAGAAGGAGGTGAGTACACTTTTTCCTTTACTTAACTCTCATATCTGACCTGGTCTCTAGTCGGCCTGCGGGATGCAGTGAGTGGAGGTTGTGTCAGTGTCCCTGCATCTTTGCCATGGCTGGCCCTGGATAGAACAGGCCCAAGATTACACCAGACGTTCTCCACAGTGGTTTACTTACTGAAAATCAGGAAGTTCAAACCATACTAATGGTTTTGAACATCAGGAAGTTCAAACCATTAGTGCACGTTCTTAGCTGCAGTTAGCAGCAATCATGGTTTCACATTACATCTGAAAACAGTTTGTTTCATTAACAGTCTCTCTTAATGCATTATTTCCATGTGCCAAACATGTGTGTATTTATAGGCAGGTTGCTGCCTAGCTCCAAATTCAGTGATCCCAGAAAATTGCACACACTCTTCCACATGTGGTGGTCCTGTCCATCCCTAAGGAAATTCTGGAACTTAGTGTTTTCTGAAATTTATAAAGTAAGAGAAGCTCTGTTTGCAATTTTGAGCTCATTTTCTTCAGCACAATGTTTTGTACTCAGACTACATTTTACATTTTTTTAAGTTTACAATAGCAACCGATCAGAAAGGTCCATAAAATCCCAGTATTGCCATGTAGTTGAAATACCTTTGGGATCATTTAATAATGGAGAAGCTCATTCATCAAATTAAAGGAAGTAAAGAGCCAGGTTCAAAACTGCCTGGTCTCCTTTGCTTGATTGTGTTGATCGTTCATTACGGTATCGACCCAGTGTGCGGTATCGATACCCAGTGTGCGGTACCCAGTGTGCGATACCAATGAAGGTATCGACCCAGTGTGCGGCAGCAGTTAAGAGTGCCAATTCCATGCTTGGGGTAATTAAAAAGGGGGCTGAGAATAAAACAGCCAATATTATCATGCCATTGTACAAATCGATGGTAAGGCCACATCTGGAATATTGCGTACAGTTCTGGTTGCCGCACCTCAAAAAGGACATAGTGGAGCTGGAAAAGGTGCAGAAGAGAGCAACAAAAATGATTACGGGGCTGGGGCACCTCCCTTATGAAGAAAGACTGCAGCGTTTGGGGCTCTTCAGCCTAGAAAAAAGGTGCCTGAGGGGGACATGATTGAGACATACAAAATTATGCATGGAAGGAATAGAGTTGATAGAGGGATGTTCTTTTCCCTCTCTCAACACCAGAACCAGGGGACATCCGCTAAAACTGAGGGTTGGGAGAATTAAAACAAATTAGACAGATTAAAAAAAAAGACACTTTTTTACCCAGCGGGTAGTTAATCTGTGGAACTCTTTGCCACAGGAGGTGGTGATGACATCTGGCCTAGATACCTTTAAGTGGGGATTGGACAGATTTCTGGAAAAAAGTCCATCGTGGGCTATAGGCCATGATGGATTGTGCAACCTCCTTATTTCAGAGTACTGGGTGCAAGGAGTGGCAACAGGATGCAAGCATCTTGTTGTCTACTGAGCTCCCTGAGGCACCTGGTGGGCCGCTGTGAGATACAGGAAGCTGGACTAGATGGGCCTTTGGCCTGATCCAGAAGGGCTCTTCTTATGTTCTTATGACTTCAGCTCCACATGACAGATACCTGAATAGAATGTTGCTGATTAGCTGAAATCCATTCAGAGTAACTTCCATCCAGGGGTATAGCTAATGAAAGTGCAGCCCAGTGCAGAGGGCAAAATGCTGCCCTGGAAGTGAAGTGACATCACAGTTATATTTTTATTTTATCTTGTTTTTTGGGCAAAACTTTTAATAAAGATATTACACTCTGGTTTGTTTCATCTCTATATATAAAGACGTGTGTGTGTGTGTGTGTGTGTGTGTGTTTCGCATAGGCTCCTCAATGCCTGGAGCGATCAGCACGAAACTTGGCACGCATACACCTTGCGGCCTGGCGACAAACACTGCGGGGGTCGGGGGCCCCTAGCACCCCCGGGGGTGGGGGTACACGGGGGTCCCCACGTGAAAACGGTCAAAAATGGCCAAAATCAGCATCAAATCCAGTTTCCAGGGTCACTGAGACGAGCAGTGATGCTCCTGACGCTGTTGGAGTCTGGGTTGAGCCCCCCCCCTTGACTTGGGGGGCAAGAAGGGATACGAAACAAAATGTCCGCCATCCCCTGCTGGAGGGGAACCAAAAACAGCCAAAATCGACGTCGGAACCGTAGTTTCCGGGGTCACTGAGGTGAGCGGCAACGCTCCTGATGCGGTTGGAGTCTGGGTTCGGCCCCCGTCAGCATGGGGGGCGAGAAGGGGTGCAAATCTCATAAACTCTGGAAGATCATTTTGTTACCTGGGCAACGCCGGGTAACAAAAAGCTAGTAGCATTATAATACCTTTCCAATGACACATAACACAACAGTATTATTCATACATACCAAGGTTTTCACAATTTTGGCCACTATGTCCAGCTCAGCTTGTTGCCCAAGAAAACTGCACCCCCTGCACTTCTTTAGCTATGCCCCTGCTTCCATCTTTTATTAGTATATCATATCTGTGCCCCAGAAGTTCATTTTAGATGCATTTTTATTTGTAGTACGTTTTCTGTTACTGATCTCATAACTGAATGTTTGTCCCAGCTTTTCCAGCTTCTCCCTTCAAGTGCTAATGTTGACACAAAGTGCAATCCCCGTATGTTTTTCATACGATTTCATGTAAGGAAGGAAGGAAGGAAGGAAGGAAGGAAGGAAGGAAGGAAGGAAG
>JAJKFI010016756.1:0-18551 GCA_029204185.1 Lerista edwardsae | reverse complement strand
CAACACAAGCCGAAAGCCTTGCACAGCAACAGCTGCGGCCTGCTCTGGTTTTGATTAAGCGATTGTATATGTTTTGCAGTGCATCCATTTCCAATTATGGAAAAATGCGCGCATTTGGGTGGGAGAGGGGCAGGGTGGGGAGAGAGCCCAAGAAGAGGTGAGCAACAGCAGCAGGAGAAAACTTTACTGTCCCAGGGAGAACTTCTCCAGGCTCACAGAGTGAGCCTGGACTAGGTGGACGCAATGGCACTCCTGGCTCCCCGCTGCCTATTGCTGCCCTGGAGTACAGCCATGGGGGGTGCCATGGCTGCAGCCCCCCACAGCAAACACTCGGCCGCCACTTTTTTCAAAAGCGATAGAGGCAGGAAGCACTCAGAGTCCCCGTTCATTCCCCTCAGGTGTGCCAGTGAGTGGAAGTTGACACACATTTCAGACATGTAGCTCCAGCCTAAGGACAACATGGTGCAGTGGTGGGAATATCAGACAGATTAGGGGATGTAGCAGTATGCTCAGAGGCAGAGAACGTGCTTTGCGTTCAGAAGGTCGCAGGTTCTGTCCCCAACAGCATCCCCAAGCAGGGCTGGGAAAGACCCTTCCCCAAAACCCTGGGGAGCCACTGCCATCAGCATAAATTACTGACCTGGAAGGACCAAGGGTCTGAGAGTCTACAGCAGTGTCATATGATTATACGTTGATCACAAGAACGCAGGCTCAAACCCCTGCTCCATCTTGAAGACACTGGTCAGTCAATCACAGGGTCTCACAGGCTTGAGATTAAATACAGTTGACAAAGCCATTATATTTAACCACACATCTAAATTACAGCAATAGGCACGGGTCAAGTACAGATATTTCAATGCAATGGAAGACCTGAAGCCGTTAGCATCTTTCCCCGACCCCCACCCCGCCCAGCATCTAATTTTCCAGGAGTTGGTCATAATATGTATTCGCACTAAGGTTTGGTGGACCTTATTAGACAGTACCAGCACAAACCAGATTCTCCTGCTCAAGGTCGAGGGGTGGGGCAAAGATGCTGTCATAGTCAGACAGCATCTCTAAGATCCCTAAAAGAAAAATCCAGCCCTGCACAGAACAAAACCTGTTCATTCTCCAAGTTAAAGCAACTGTATTTGTGGGGTTACGATCTTATTCCTCAGTGTCAGCAGAAACTCACTAATGAAAGGATTCTCAAAGTGCATCTTGCAGCAACTTATATCATGAGAGGAGCCAAAGCAAAGAAAAACTAGACCCACCATGTTAGCCAAGTCATACCTGCTAAAAATGAAGGCAGGTGCAAAGGTGGGATCATCCCGCAGGAGATAGTACAGACCAACCAAGCCTTCCTGATGCAGGTTATGCTACTGCTAACAGGCTTGGGGAGGGTAGATTTTAGAAAATCCTCATGACCCCCAAACCCCAAATCCTCATAATACATAGGGGGAAGGTGAAACTCCAGAAGGCGATACAGTCATGCCTTACTCTCCACTGATTCGGTATCCACTGATTTGACTCACCAGTGATACTGGGATCCACCTTTAAATGCTTTGTAGCAAGGAAAAAAGGGGCCAAAATCCCATTTCCTACCTTCCATTTTTCACCCCATCGAGTGGTTGAATGTGGTCTAGAGTCTATACAATTCATTCTAGGGTGACAACAGAGGAGCAAGAAACCTGGCAGTGGGCCTTTAAAGCTATTTCTTAATTGATTTTGATATCCACTGATTTTGGTATCTATTGGAGGTTCTGGAATGGAACCCCAGCAGATAATGAGACACGACCTGTCTTAACTGGGTTCTCCTGCAGGTTTAAAGAGTACCTGTTCATTGCTCCAGGAACCAATAGAGAAAATGTGCATAATTCCAAGTACAGGAATGAAATGTGTCTCTCCAGTTAATCAGGGTCGGGGAAAGAAACTGCTCCTCATGTATTAGTGTTTAGGAAGCCCTGCCCTGCCCTGCCCTAACAGACCATGGGCCCAATCCTAAAGCCGGCGATGTCACAAATGCACCCGAAAGCACATTCGTAGCACCGCTGAAAGCCTTACCACTGGTGCTGGGCTGTGTCTGTGGTGCAGAGCCTCACAGGTGTTGAGCACTTGCTGCACTGCTGACCATGGGCCAGTGGAGCAGATTTTGGGGTGGGAGAAGGGCATGGGGAAGACAGAACTGGGCAGGGGAGGAGCAGCCCCAGGAGGGGATGGAACTGGTCATAACCATTTTGACACTGCTGCTCCTCTGGAAGCTGGGAAGCTCAGGACTGGGCTGTTACTCTGTTCATAAACGAGCCACACTAGGAAGCCATAAAGAACATTTAGTCATGCTGAAGGCCTCCAAACAGAAAAAAGCAGGGAGAGAGAATAAAGACACAGAATACATCAATCAAACAAGAAATTAAAAGCTCGATTCTTTGTGTCATTTCGATTCATGTGTCAAGGTGTCCTTGAATCAGCCCCATGCTGAAGGGGCACACTATCTGAGCAACTCTCACACATTCTGATGCCTGTTCCATTAAGAAGTATGGAGGGCAGAGGAATGCATTTGCATTCAGATATGCCCATCTCAGTGCAGGTTCCATCCTGCGGAGCCTATTCCATTGCACTGCATTACTTTCAATGAGATACACAACAGCCACCCAATGTCCAGGCTGTCAGTCCCCTCACCCTTGTGAACAGTTCCACTAGAGGGTATAAAAAAACTGCTGAGGGGAGGCTGGACTTCATTTCACAAAAAGCAACAATATTTGAGATGTGCCCCACACATCCTGCTTCAGTGGCAACCGGAAACCAGAGGCTATGCCAAGAACTGGGCGTGGGAGCAGGGTTGTAAGGGAAGACAGAGGGCAAGGCAGGCACAGGGCCTAGTGGTCAGCACTGAGCAATCAACTCACCCTTCTTTTTGCTGGCTAAACTGGAGGAAAGTAGTTGTTGCTGCCACCACCCAAAGCTGGAGAGGCCAAAGAGATAGAAGCTGCTTTGGGAAAAGTTCCCCATTCCCAGAATAACTGGGATGCCCAAACCCCAGAGAGGCCCCTTAAAATCAAAACAGTTGCGGAATAGGGCAGTCTGAGATGCCCGGCAACCCTCTCCCTCTAGCAACCTGCCAAGGCCAGGCAGATAAAAGGAAAGGCAAAAGCAAGTCCTTTTTTTTTTTTTAAAGGTGGTATGTCCTTTAAGTGAAGGAAGAATAAAAATAAGGCACTGATAATTCAGCAAAAGGAGATGAGGGTGGTTGGCAAGGATATTAAAATGCACATGGCAAACTAAACAAGGCATGATGCGACTTGCCAGGGTACCTTCCCTCTATATCTGACTTTGCACTCCTCAACAGGACCAACAGGTGAGCCCCCAGAAGACACTTCCAACATCAGGCCGGGGCAAATGCAGAAAGAGTGTGTGTGTGTGTGTGTGTACCCCGATTTTATAACCTGTGCTCATTACAGCAGGTTTCAGCTGTGGGAATGGAGGGGCACTCACACAAGTCCCTCCATTTCCCACTCCTGGGAATCAGGTGGGCTGTCCAACGGGCTGAATCGAAGCCAGCTGTTTGGTTTCAGCAGCAAAGTATGCTTAAAGAAAAACCACCACAACCCTGCAACCATGGCTAGCAGCTACGATTCAGCTGAGACATCACAGAAACTTCAGAGGGGCCAGAAAGGTCCAAAACAGATAGGAAGAAACATGCAAAAATGAAGGGGGCGGCAAGAATCAGAGATTTTCCACTACAGGGATATTCACTATATTTCTCCGCAGAGACTAAAGATGGCTGGAAGGGTTAAGTTAACTCGATGAAGGGTATAATTAAAACACTAACCATCTGCTGGGGTCCATCTGGCTTTCATTTCCTTACAATAGGCACAGGGGGAAGCCATTTTTGCCATGTGCATTTCTGACAATGGTTTTGCTAAAACATGCATCGCCAAGGCCCGCCTTGCTGCTTCAGTCTTCCCCCTCCCATTAAAATGATCTCCTGTGGGCATGAACACAAGTCTAAAATATTGCTCAGAGCACCGCAGGAGGAAGATAATCTGCGAAGCTATTGTAGGCGAGAGAGAAAATACACATATCACATGCATGAACAGTTGGGAGCCTCTCCTTCCCCCGCCCCACTCAGAAAAGCCACAGCACCAAGAAGGCATCAGATGTGCACAGCTGAGCAAGGAGGAGCCACCTGTCCATCATCTCAGTGCCATCCACCAACAGGGCACGGTGGCCAGCATGCACACCTAGGGCTGAGGCAACCTGGGCTCAGATACCTGCCAACAATGGATGATCCTAGGCCAGGCCAATTGCTTTCTTTCAGCGTAACTCACCACGCAGGTTGTTAGGAAAGTGCCAACCACAGCTCCACTTGAACTTATATGACAAGGAGGAAACAATCAGACTAGGATTTTCTACATGAATTCTCAATACAGGAAAACAATGAGTCCTTCAGTGCTATTAGAGCTGGGGGAGGGAGGGAGGGAGAGAGGGAGTACCTACCTAGTTTCCTTTCACTTATTTATCACATGCCACTCTTCCAAAGAGTTTGGAGAGAGAGACAAGTGGAAGTTCTAGGTCAGTGATTTTCAATGTTTTTCTTCCCATGGCACACTGACCTCTATGGTCTTCTCTATGATCCATGCCTCTTGTGATGTCACTTCCAGGCAGTATCGCCAACTCATATTGGCACCCACAATAATTTTCTGGGGGTGCTCTGCACCCCCAATGTCAGGCACCCCCGCATAGCACAGCACCCCCATGTTTGGCACTGGGCGGGAGCATGCCCGGCCCAGCAGCGAACAGGCTGAGCCAAGGGCAGCACGATTGAGCCAATGAGCTCCTTCACAAGGCATCACTGGCATCTCGGGAAGAAGCTCATTGGCTCGCCTGCCCCGGCCTTGGAAGGGGGCGGGGCTGCCTTGCAATGCCTAGCCGTGATGCCTAGCCGTGACGCTTCCAAGGTTGGGCAGCAGCGATCGCCTGCCCCAGCTTCGGAAGGGGCGCATTGCAAGGTAGCCTCTTCCAAGGCCAGGCCGCAATGACAGGGGGCATGGTCATGTCAGGGGGCGTGGCTATGCCAAAATCAGGGGCGTGGCTACATTGTCAGGGGCGTGGTTATGGGCACTCCTAATGTTGGGATCATGTTGGCGCCCCTGCTTCCAGGAGACACTTCTGCGACTCTGTTTCTAGAGCAACTGTTGCTACTGTACAGATAGTCTGTCAATTGTGCCAGCAGAGGAAGAGGGACAGGCTATTGGTTACTACAGACAGTTGCCCTAGACAACAAACTCCAGAAACCCAAAAGAGATTTTCAGCAATTTTTAACCACTGTGCTCCAAACTCTCACGGCACACCACATCTCACTAATGTGCCACAGAACACGGGATGAAAATCACTGTTCTGGGCAATACCTCATCCTGGGCCAGACCTGTTCAGCTTCTGAGCTAGCAAGCCACATGGCAGGCCTCCAGACCATTTGAGAGCAAGTAATCCACAGAACTGCAGTTTGCCAAGTAGAACCGTGCCTAGACCGATACCCTTGTACAAAGAGAACACCAGCTGCCTTGCTTCTAGAGAGTGAGGGAGGCACAAGTGCCAGTCAGGGAAACCAAAATTGGGAAATGGCCAGTGGGATAAGGGGAATTCTCACCCACAAGAGAATCAAAACGATTACACGGGCCAGGCTGTAACAAGCTGCAGTACTGGTTGTGGCACAATGGAGTACTGTGGAGCTAATTAGCCAGTGTGGGAATGTGTGAGAAGGTCAGCTGACAAAAGAACGGAGTAAGACCTTAAAGCCCTGTCTAGGTTGACTTACAATTGCCTGCTGAAGCTCAGTGGCACGCAGCCAGAGGAAAGAATCACATTGTGAAGGATACATCCAGGACTGAGGATTCAGTGAACCACTGAATACTGTATAGGTATAAAAGCCCCATTGAGAAACGGTGGTTTAGACTAACCTGCCTATGTCAGTTGCCTTGGGTATCTGTTTCAGGATAGGAAAGGCGGGGTATAAATTCTTCAAATAAATAAATGTGGGAAATAGTAAAAAGCTTACTTCCAAGGACACATACAAAGGAGCACAGTTGCCACATACACGCACACCCCAATAATGCTGCCACTCTCAGGGTGCAATCCTAAACTGATAGGCTGGCATAAGATAAGCCAGCCAAGTTTGGTCAGCACAAGGGACACCGTAAAGTATGTTTGGATCACTCTTGGAGTCAGAGAGGCCAGCACACAGACATGTGCCATCTTCCCTGACTCCGAGAGTGGTCCAAATATGCTTTCCAGTGGCCCTTGTGTTGGCCAGACTTTGCTGGCTTAGCTTATGCCAGCGTAACTCCAGTTTAGGATTGCGCTCTCAGTGTTGGGCAGTGAGGTTTCATCTCCCATCTCTGGGCAGCTGCTGCTTACCGAGGGCACGGGCCACAGCCAGGAACGGAATCTGGTCAATGACTGTGCTCCGCCGGACAGGTCCATTGTGGGTCAGGCGAGGTCTCTTCCAAACCACTCGGTTCACACCAGATTTATTAATCACGCTAAAATGACAGGGAAGGGACAAAAATAGAGATGAAGAGTTAACAACAGTAAATACTGACAAAAGAGAAAAAATACGTATTTTATTAGTTACAACACAACTACCTTCCCTTTCTGCTGCAAAGTCATCCAATAGCAACAGTAAAGCATTATTTCTTTTAGAGCAGTGTTTCTCGAACTGTGGGTCACGACCGGATGTCAGGTGAACACCAGAAATCTGGAAGCAGCCATCTTGGAAGCTGCAGACCTCACTCTTGCTATATTCCTTTTGTGAGTGTTATCAGTTTGAATTTTCAAGTGAGATTTTAAAGAAAATATATAGTTTTTAGTTCAGTCATTTCCATCATTTTGTAATCATGCTTGCACAGGCATATATGTTTTGGGTAAAGTGTGGAAAACATTACATTATTAAGCACAGAGAAGGAGAATCAGCCTGGATTCTGCAAAGACAAGTTCGGCCTGACAGTCTTTTGAACAGCCCACATCCAGCCAAAAATGCCCACATCCAGCTCTACCCCCCAACTGCTTTCTCCAGCTCTCACTGCAAGGAGAATGACAAAAAAAGTCTTGCTCAGAGAGAAAGAACCAGCAGCAGCAAAAAAAAAAAAAAAAAGGCAGCATAAAAATCTGGTTTCTTAGACACTCATCTGCTGCTTTTCATTGACATTTGCATAAAATTATTAAATGGTAACCATCATGGCATAATTTTTAATGAATTTGAGATTCTATCTATCTAGAGACAGAGAGAGAGCTTGTCTTGCTGGAAAAGCAGTGCATAAACGCTTTAAACAACACATCATTATGGGGCAGGGTTGAAACAACCATCTTTGCTTTGTGCCAAAAACAGACAGGACGGTGCAAACCTATAATGTCTATTGAGAAACAAGTCACATTTAATTTAATGCTTGTTCCCAGGTAAGTGTGCCCAGGATTGCAGCCTAACAATCCACTCCTTTTCTCCTCCCCCACTCCTGGCTGGTACAACCCACGCTATATCCTTTGGGGGGGGGGGGGATAGGATGCTTTAGAGGAGGACTTTTGAGTATTTAGAACAAACAAAAGAAAAAAGAAAATATTTCTTCACCCTATGTAATAAATCTGTGGAATGCCTTGCCACAGGATATGGTGAAGGGGATTGGACAGATTTATGGAAGAAACGTTCATCACAGATTACAAACCATGATGGGTATATCCAGCAAAAGAACAGAAAAAATCTTGAGGACCTATCTGGGCTTGATTTACGATGCCTGCTGAAGTTTGATGGCATGCAGTCAGAGGAGAGAACCACCCTGTGAAACCAACATCTGATAACTGACGGTTCTGTGAGTTGTTTCCACAGAACATATTGTAAAAAAAACCCATTGAAAAAAGGTGGTTTAGACTATCCTGCCTTAAATGCTATCTTCAGAAAAGTAGCATATAAATGCCAAAGACATTTATAAGAACTCCTGATTCAGGAAGAAGGCTATTTCTGAATGCCAGATGCAGGGGAGTACAGGATACAGGTACCTTGTTGTCTTGGGTGCTCCCTGAGGCATCTGGTAGGCCACAGTCAAACACAAGAAGCTGGACTAGATGGGCTCTTGCCCTATTCCAGCAGAGATCTTTTCAAAGGGGGCATAAACCCCCTTTCCCCTCTGTAAGCTTCCCTCCCTGCAATGGACCAGCATCAGCAATTTTGTTGGCACAAGTCTGAGAAGAGAAACGGGGTGGGGAGGCTGCAGCCAGAGGGCTAGTATCTGGTGTGAACCATTGTAGCTGGATCCTCCCGCTCCCTGCCCACGTTTGCTCCCACCCGACCCCATTCCACCCACCCCTGCCCCCTCCCCTGCAGGCTTCCCTGCTCTAGCAGGCAGCCAGCAGTCCTATGATGCATGCGGGAAGTAGTGTACTTCTTGGCTCATTTCCAGAGCATACTTTACAGCTGTTTTTCAGCCACCAGCGCTGTCCTCCACCAGCAGGGCAGCCCAATGGGATTGGGCTGTAAGAAACCTTCCAAGTAGGATTTTTAAAAAAGAAATTGGGAGGGGGGGGGAATTCAGAACCACCTGGGTATCTCAGGGTTTCCTCCAGCAAGTGAAAGAGAGCAATTGTGAATAAGAGTCACACCTTTAATATTTCAGCACCTGCTCTGAGACGCCGAGTAGCAGGACCGGTTTGGGGGCCTGGAGGATAAGCAGCCAACAAATGGCTGCCAGCTAGCGATTAATCTTTCAAGAAGAAGGAGCACTGCTGGATGCCCAGCGGAAGCTAAGCACTACAAAGAGCCATGTACACTGAACTCTGCAACAATCCGAGGACAAAGAATGCAAGACTACGACATGGAAATTCACACAGAAGACTCCCCAAAAATCAAAATAAATTAAATAAATTATGGGTAATTTAATTTTGATTCAGTCACTCCGAGCACAATCCTAAGCAGCGTTGGAATGGCAAGGCCAACGGGCCTGCGCCATATCCAATGCTGCTTTGGGGAGGCTGGAGCCTCCCCACGGCAAGGGCATGTTCGCGGCGAGTTCTTCAGATCTGCGCCTGCTAAACAGCAGGCACAGATCCAAGGAAACCACACAGCCTCCTAATTGGGCTTAGGATTCGGACTTATGACTGAATTCGAAGTCCGCCCTCATCCCAGGGTGGCATGTCTGCCGGTCCACCTACATCCCACCCTCATCCCGCCCAGAACCTCCCTCCCTCTGCCCACTCCCACCCCCGTCCCAACCTGGCGCCTCCCTTGCGCCGGCTGGCTTTGGCCAATGTGAAGGAGGCGCTGCACGGGAGCAACAGGATTGGCGCTTCCTGCAGCGCCAGTCCCATTGCCTTAGCACTGACGCAGGAGTGCCGCTTGCTGCCACCGCATCAGCGCTAATGACGTAGCGCCAATGCTATGCCATAGCGTCGGCATGATGGGCAGAGCAGGATTGCACTGTCAGCAGTAGAGCACACATTCTGCATGCAGAAGAGGCCCAGATCAAGCTGCAAAAGATGTTCAGTATCTTTCCACCAGCTGAGAACAGACTAGATCAGGGCTCTCCAAATCCCAGCCCGCAGACTGGATCCAGGGTCAAGGAAAAGTCCACACACCCCTGTCCTGCTCCGCTTGAGCGGAGCTCAACATCTGCCCGGACATCATGCCACACAGCCTTCTGGGATGCCATGTGATATGTGCAACTGCCCGGAGTGTGCCTGGCACCAGATTGCCTTGCAAGTGGAGCAGTAAGGGCTGCTCAAGACAGGGAGGGAGTTTCTGGGACACAGCAATTTCCAGTTTGGAGACTGCTGACCAATAGTTCCCAAACTTTTGAATGGCGGCTCTCCTGGGCCATTGGCCACAACTCCCCATGAGGGCTATATTCCTATACACCATATTGGGTGGCGGCTTTTCCATGAGGTTTCCACAGCTTCCTGGGGAGCCAGGGCTCACAGTTATTCACCGCTGTAGCTCACAGCTACAGAAAGGAGAAGATCTGATATTTGCCACCCTCAGCAAAGAGACACTTCTACCTGTCACAAGTGAAAAATCTCTGGAGGCCAGCAAGCCGGCAGCATCCTGACACAGATAGTGTCAGCAAGGAAACTTTTCAGGGTATCTTGACTTCAGAATGACTTGAGAGGAAACTGAGCCTATCCACCTGGTGTAAGGCCTAGGAACTGAAGCAGACAGGGCTCCTCTGAAGTGGTGCCAACTTTCAAGCCTCTAAGCCTTTGCTCAAGTCAGCAGCTTGACAGCCAGCTGGCCCATTTTCCTGCTCTGCACATTCTACTCGCCACAACCACAACCCTATGGCACCAGGGAACATTCATGAAGGATCTTCTGAATCACTGGGGAGCAAATTATTGCATGGAGGTGGGATCATGGTGCAGTGCTTAATGTCAGAGTGGGACCAGGGCTCAAGTTGCCACTCAGTCGTGAAAGTCACCAGGATGTTTGGGTCAGCTGTGCTTGCCTAGCCTAGCTTACTTCACAGGGCTGTTCACAGGACAAAATGGGGATGGGGGAGAGAACCTATATGCCACCCTGAGCAACCTGAGGAAAAACTGAAGGAAATAAATTATGGTGTGACAAGGACAAGGGCACTACCCAAGGATCAGCCTAGATTAAGGCCAATTGCCAAGTTCTGGGGGTGGTGGTACAGGCTAGATAGACCACTCCCTTCAAAAAGCCTTACAAAGTTGGGGTGAAACGTTGGGAAACCTTTCAGTTTTTTCAACATGGCCTAGGATCCCCAAAATGAGTTTCTCTTTTCATGACAATTCTAGCCACGGAAACTTTAGTACTTACATTATGCCAAACACTTCCGTCACACTATAATGTGACCAAGTATAATGACCACCTTATAATCACTCTGTTGTCAATACTATCAATATCTATCTAGTATTAACAACAGAGTGATTGTAAGGTGTATGAAATGTTATGAACATTCACAAGTTAGGGTTACCAGATACAAACTGGGACAGTGTGCCTATGCCTTTAACCATTGTATAAAAGAGGGAATTTGGGCAGGTGCAGCTTTTGAGACCCTTCCATGATGAGCATAGGACCCAGTTTGTATCTGCTAACCCTACTCACAAGTGCCATGCCCATGTGTCTTCTTGGTCACAAGAAGACCTGGCCTTGAAATATATATATTTCTATTTCTATTTTATATACAATATTTATATTTATAAATATATTTATATTTTATATATAGTATATCTATATCTATAATACACACACACACACACACACACACACACACAGAGAGAGAGAGAGAGAGAGAGAGAGAGAGAGAGAGAGAGAGAGAGAATATACCAGCCCAACCCAGCTATGGGGCAAGCAAGGCCATTTGCTTCAGCAGTATGGTCCTTCTGGCAGGGTGCCCTTCACCCTGAATCTGTTGCCATCTCCCTCTAGGCCACACAGGCAGAGCTGTATCGATCCACTTCTGTGCCTTTCTCCTTCTTTGCATGGCAGTTAAATGGGTGTTCAAGAACAGACTAAAGAGCTCTTTCCTTGCACTGTCCCTTTAAATAAAAGAGGAAGTCTGCCTTTCTCCCCAAAGAACACCCACTTCTGCTGTTCAGAAAAGACCTGTACAACAGGAGCATGGTGAGAAGGAAAGAAGGGGGTATGCACAGTAGTGTCATTCACAAACGAGCTGCTGGAACGTGAGGCGGGACTTACCGCTTGATTGACAGGCAGTCTGTGACGCGTCGCTGCCTGCCCGCCCGCCGCGGGGGCTCCCTCCGGGTGGTGCGCCCCTCCGCGGCTCACCTAGGCACCCAGCGCGCCCCCCCTGGCAAGCGGGCACCCCCTCTGAAGCCAGGGGTGCCCACGTGGTGGTCGGGCAGGCAGCGACGCGTCACGAACGGGCAGCCAATCAGGTGGTAACTCAGGCCTCGCATTCCGGCAGCTCGTTTGTGAATGACACTACTGGGTATGCATATGCCCCAGCAAAGGTAGCCAGATGTGAGTTGGAGAGGAATTATTGGGCTGCTCCTGGCCCAAACACCACAAGTGGCAGCCAGTTCAAAAATAAATACTTCAATCAGGTGCCCCAACTGCAACTGTATGAGTTATATTTTAGTTTCAATCCTGCCATATGTTTTGTACGTAAAAAACCTATATTTTTTTTCCTTGAGTCAAATAGTTATTATATTCCTTTTATAGAGTTGTACTATAAGCAGAAGTTTATGATGCGTTCATGAAACCTATCTAGTGCGGTTCAAAGCATCTAAACCAGTTACAAACTTGTTTTTAAGGACATCTCACATTATCTGTATTAGAATTTTAAAAAATACTGATAAACCTGAACTGGAATTGAAATTTTCTTCAACAGTTTGACTCTCTGAAGCAAAAACATATTCAACAGGATGTTCCTGAAATAGTGCCATCTTTGTAAGCTCCTTTACGCATTATTTAAAACATGGCATTGTTTTCTGACACTATAATCTCTCCTTGAAAATGGTTACTCATTTCCATGTTGTATATGATGGGAATTTAGCTTGTTATTAAATACCTATTAGCTGGGGTGTGAAGCAGGAGGGCTGACAACTTTCCACAACATTTGCCATTTCTGTACCACCGTTTCACTACTGACCTGTGATTAGATCTTCCAGACTACTTCTCATGTATTCAGCAGTTGGGAGGGGATGTGAGGTAGGTGGGAGGGCCAGCCGAAGACACCCCCCATCTCAGCACACATACATGAAAAAGGACATTATCACATTATACTACCCGCCCCCCAAATAGCTCAGGGTGGTGTAGATAATTGCTCCCCTCCTTCTCACAACAACCCTATGAGGTAGGTGCAGCTGAGAGACAGTGATCTGGGTGGCCAAAAGTCACCCAGGAAGCTTCACGGCTGAGTGGGGATTTGAACCTGGATCTTCCAGGTCTAAGTCAAACTCCCAAACTACTACACCAGTGGTTCCTGCACTATGCCATCTTGGCTCTTAACAAGCTGCCATTTCCACAAAATGCTATTTCCTTGCTTGAAGGACTTTTACAACCAGCGCCTCTTCTCTCAGCTGCACATCGTCTGGAACACTTAACTTCCTGACCTTGTTGCTGTGCTCACCTCAGCCCCATCTTTCGCACAACAGCTGCCTGGAAGCTCTTTTCAAGCCCTGCAATCTGAACGGACTCCACACGTACCAGGGACACTGCCCTGAGCTTCTTAAAGAAAGGCTGAGCTATAAATCATCATGAAATGAATGAGAGCATGATGAAATGCTCTCCTCAATTCACTAAGGAAGTGTTACTGGTTTTTCCCCACTGTTTATCCTTATACCGCCCTATGAGATTAGCTGGGCTGAGAAAGAGGGGCTGGCTGACCTCATGTCACCTGCTGAGCCTCATAGCCAAGGGGAGACTGAATCCAGGTCTCCCTCATCCTAGTCAAACTCACTGATTTTCAATCCTTTTCATCTTACAGCACTCCCTGACAAGGTGCTAAAATTATCAAGGCACATCATAAGTTGGTTGTGTTGTTGTTGTTTTTTTACAATTGACAAGGCACTCCAGGCTACTGGTGGGGGGCTCACATCCCCCAATGGCCCTCCCACAAATGCCCGCAGCACACCTGCAGACCATTCACAGCACCACACCACAAATCTCACCTCAGCAACCCACTCAACAGGCCCTCCTACTGGCTCAGCCACAAATGCACATCTGTAATATGAAAAGATAACAGCAGCAACATCCAAGAAGTGGAACCTAAGGAGTGGACCTTTTCCACCACAAGTCCAAGCCCACCCCCAGAGCCTTCATAAGCCACCCCTGCTGCTAAGAACAGTCAGGAGCCGTGGACTACCCAGGTGAGAAGATGTTGTCCTTGGGCAACAACCTTGGAGCCCCTCCCCAGCTCTTCCTGGGGGCGGAGAGGGCCATTTCTCCCCCATTATCATGGACCTTCTGAAGACAAGCAGTGGGACAGCCACCGGTTGCAGCAGAATGAATACCTGGAGCCTATAAAGTGGACATTTGCCACGGTTGCCCCTCAAGTCTTCCATCAGCCACTTTCTTTGTAAAAAAAAAAAAAGCATTATTATGTATTAAGGGTCAACCACCTTAAGACACTTGTTGTCAGGCAGAAGACAACTATATCAAAGGTTTACAAATCAGGAAGACTGCTTTGTCTTATGTGGATGTTGGACAGATTAACAAGGTCATGAATACTCAGTTCTTCGGATGCTCGACAATTTGTTTCAATAGTACCGTATTAAATTTTGTTTAACTGAAAAACTCAGGTCTGTACTCCACAACCTGAAAATGCCTATTCCTGCAGAAGATTCTGGAGCTGAGTATCAGTTGTCCCAAAGCATAGATTACATCCAGCCCTGACAATAGGCTCAGTTCAGGCTAAAAGCAGCTACTCCTAGGAGCAAAACAGAAGAACATCAAGAAGTTACCTGCCCCCAAGGCCTTCAATCCTCTGCCTCTCCTTCGGAAGTTCTGGTTTGTGATCCTGTGTCACCTCTATGGCTCGGACAAAGTCATCTTTGGGGTCATCTTGGATTCCAAGCACCACTCCTGAATCGCCAACATGCGCCACATACATCTTTGACCCCCTGATTATTACCACACTGGCAGTAGTCCCAGATGTGCTTGGCAGTCCTGTCATCGTTTTTGGCCACTCCGCTGCAAACAGAGATAAAAGAAACTTTTGTTAAAGAAATGGGCAAGGAGTTCTAAAGCTTTTTCACAATAGACACAAAGCACGGAGCTAATTCAGGTGTAGAGCTATCCACTTCCTTCAGTGATCAAGAACTGTCTCCAGATGAACAGGGTAGGAAGCAGTGATGTCATGCACCCACTACGCACCACTACGCGAGTACCGGTTCCTAGAGGTTGAGCTGGCCCCGCCCATTTGAAGCTGGCCCCTGCTATTTAACTAGGGAACAGTTGAAGCAAAATATGTATATACACATCTCTAGAAAGCAAAGCAATAGAAGTTAAATCAACACTGACCACAAGCTGAAGTTATTACAAACATGATCACATCCATGGCAACAATCATGACATCACTTCCGGCTTATGACGTCACTTCCTGTGGGCAGACCCCGACAAGTGCCAATCAAAAGTAAGTACCTGTTCCTAAATCATTTGGATGACACCACTGGTAGGAAGTTAACCCACTTAATAACACTTAAGACAATAAAGAGCGGAATATAAATCATGGTGCTTGGGTGGATGACTGGCCATGTTCTGGTGAACCAAGCAGCTCTTGCTATTGAAATTTTTGCCATGTGTGTGGGGCCAGATGAACCCCTTTCTGATCAGGAAGAGAAAGGTTTGCATTTTTCAGCAAGACTCAAGATCACTTGGCAGTTTAGTTCTGCCTCAGCTGTTTAGCAATCCTGAGGATGCGGTTTTGCTTTGCAAATTTCACACACACAGTGGTGAATCACAGGGATTCTATTTTTAAAGAAAGAAGTAGTAAGCCATGCAAGGCTGAAGTCAGCTCATCCCAGGGCAAAGTGTTAACACCCACCCCAGTCAGCATGTTGCATCTCTGCCCATGCCCTGTTTCACACCAGCTGGCCAGCTCTCAAATCACAGGAGGAGCAGTCTCTGGGATCAGGCCAGAGGCCCATCCAGCCCAGCGCTCCGTTTCCTAAAGCGGCCACGCAGCAGAGCATGAAGGCATCAACCTCTGCTGTCAGTGCTCCTGGCAACTGGCATTTAAAGACACACACAGCCCCTGAACTCAGAGGCAGTTCCTAGCTGTCTGATTGGTAACCATGGAGCGAGCTCTCCTCCTCCGTGAATGTGCCTAATCTCTTTTTAAAGCCAGCTACGTTTGCAGCATCACCACCTCTTGTGGCAGAGAATCCCAAAGAGTCTCCCATCGATTCTCCCGCCTTTGTGTGAAGGATTCCCTTCGGTCTAGTCTGTCCAAAATCCATCAGGCAACCAAAATGATCAGGGGCTTGGAGCAAGGCCCCCATAAGGAAAGCATGCCGCATTTGTGACTTTTTAGTTAGAAACAAAAGGCAACACAGGTGCAGGGGGGAGATACAAATCAGATGTAAAACATTAGGCATGGTACGGTGCAAGCAGGCAGAGATTGGTTTTTCAGCCAATTGTGGGCAGCGGGGCTTTCCCTGGAGAAAGGGGACTAACGTCCCCTTCTGGGGAGATTCCAGCAGCTGCCTGGCTGCGCCTGCAGCAGTGAAGTAGTTCAGGATTGGGCTCTAAGTTTCTTAAAATAGTGAGGAGGAACAAGGGGGACTTAAAGAGGTGGCAGTCTTGTCCCAGTGCAGAATGGGTTGGAATTTAAAAAAAAAAAACTTCCCTAGAAATGACAGCAGCTGGGGGAGGGGATCCTAACACAAACATTTTAGCTTCCCAAAATGAAAACAGTGTAAGTACAGTTCAATACAGTCAATCCTCTTTATATGCAGCCTCACCATCTATGACCTCATTTATCTGCAAGGCACAGAATTGCTACTTACCTCATTATCTGTGTCCTCATTATCCACTATGCAGAGACCTTCCAAAGGCTGCAAGGACCTTCAGAATGGCACCTGCGACCAGCTATGACCCCTTCAAAATGGCCGGCAGAAGCATCTGCAGGCCATGTTTAAGGGGTTCCTGCAGCCTCTAGAAGGTCTCTGCAGATTCAGAGATCTTTGGGCACTTCCTGCTGCATTCTGTCAGCTTCCTGGAGGGTCTCTGCTGAATACTTCTGATGGCAGATAATGTACCCCTTGCACCTAACCCCTTGATCCCATAGGATCAATGGTTTGTTATCTATGATTTTTCTATTCGCAAGGACTTCCAGGAACCTAACCCTAGTGGATAATGAGGATTGACGGTATATCACGTCAGGTGGGGATGAGGACTAGAATAGTGTTCTTCAACCTTGGGGTCGGGACCCCAATGCAAAGCCTCAGTTGTGGAGCTACAGCAAATTATGGCAATGAAAAGTGTTGAAGACCACTGGACTGGAGCAACAACAGGTAAAGGAGGGTGGGATCTGGTGTACCTACTGAAATAAATGGGCCTTCCCATGCACAATTGTGTAATGTTGCCAGGAAGGTTCACAGGCTGCATTAGCTGTCACTTGCAGCCTCCTACTGCTACCTGAGGATCTCACACGCCATTTGTTTTGCATTTCTAGTCCTTATTCAGAAGGTAAAACACCCAACAGAAATAGAACCAACCAACCCAACATGTCTTTTGTTCCTATTACTAGAAATCCAATGCACTTCTGAAACTGCTGCATGCATCTTTTTCATTTTATTTGCTGGATCATTTCTCCCACCTTCCCTCTCTGCTTCATACAACATCCGTTAGCCACCAACTTTACATTTCCCACGACACCACCAAGCCACTTCCATTGAGCCTTGGTTCCTCCCTCCTCCCTCAGTGATGGTGCACCTATAACACACGTGTCAAAAGCGATGCACCACATCATTTGGGTTCACATCATAGTTCAATAATACCTAACAAAACCTGAGTTTGTTTTATTCATTTTTCATTTTTGTAATTGTTTTATGTGTATATAATACATAGCACCACGTATGATTGGACTATATTTTTTGTTAAAATAAAATGAATATAAATAATTGTTTCTCTTTTGTTTGGGTGGGGGGTGACCTGACAGCAGAGTCAAATTAATTTCCGAAGTTTTGACACATGAAGCCCAAAAGGTTCGTCATCACCGTCCCACCTCCCAGGCACATTCCAGGTTGTACACAGTGCTGGCCCATCCACGAGACCAACTGGATTGAACCCAGGACAATTCCAATACTCTAGCCAGTATATCAATATCACACCATCTCTCTTGGATTCCTCCCCAGAAAGTGCTTTGCCTGTAGCTATAGCGAGTAACAGCTCTTTACTTTTTGGAAATGAGCCAAACTCTGCTTTTAAGTAATGGAACAATCCTCCTGTTGCTCCTTCCACTCACAATTCAACAGACAGGCTGCAATTATGGGATATGTGCCAGGCAGTCTGGGATTCCTTCTTGGCACCAAACCTGAAGACTTACTCACTAGTCCCTCACATTGGAATGAATGGGCCTTGGGAATAATCCCATGCAGAGCGGACTCTTTCTCTCTATATAAAGTCCCTCTTCTCTTTCCTCAGTAGAACTGCATGCTTATGTTCCACCATCAAATTCAGAAAATATTCACACATGTACATATGCACACCCTGTGGGCACCATTCCTGATTTTGGAAGGTGGAGGCAGGGAAATTTTGTAAAACTTTTGAGTTCCATTCTTAGATACATTCAAAGGTCTCCAAAAGCCTATCATAAGATGTAAAGGTAAAATATTGCCATTTTGTCAAGATTACTTTCATACCAACTACAGCAATACCTTGCACTTTCGTCTGGTTTAGGGACCAGAGTGTCCACGAAAGTCAAAAAATGGATGAATGTCTAAGCATAGCCTTATTTAGCTTGCAAAGTTATTTTGGCCAGCAAAAAGAGTAAATAACTAACTATATAACACCCGCGAATGTGTGTGAAATCTAAATAGGTCTAAATCTAAACATGCTCTTTCTTTCTTTCTTTCTTTCTTTCTTTCTTTCTTTCTTTCTTTCT
>JAJKFI010016755.1:0-18559 GCA_029204185.1 Lerista edwardsae | reverse complement strand
CAACACAAGCCGAAAGCCTTGCACAGCAACAGCTGCGGCCTGCTCTGTTTTTGATTAAGCGATTGTATATGTTTTGCAGTGCATCCATTTCCAATTATGGAAAAATGCGCGCATTTGGGTGGGAGAGGGGCAGGGTGGGGAGAGAGCCCAAGAAGAGGTGAGCAACAGCAGCAGGAGAAAACTTTACTGTCCCAGGGAGAACTTCTCCAGGCTCACAGAGTGAGCCTGGACTAGGTGGACGCAATGGCACTCCTGGCTCCCCGCTGCCTATTGCTGCCCTGGAGTACAGCCATGGGGGGTGCCATGGCTGCAGCCCCCCACAGCAAACACTCGGCCGCCACTTTTTTCAAAAGCGATAGAGGCAGGAAGCACTCAGAGTCCCCGTTCATTCCCCTCAGGTGTGCCAGTGAGTGGAAGTTGACACACATTTCAGACATGTAGCTCCAGCCCAAGGACAACATGGTGCAGTGGTGGGAATATCAGACAGATTAGGGGATGTAGCAGTATGCTCAGAGGCAGAGAACGTGCTTTGCGTTCAGAAGGTCGCAGGTTCTGTCCCCAACAGCATCCCCAAGCAGGGCTGGGAAAGACCCTTCCCCAAAACCCTGGGGAGCCACTGCCATCAGCATAAATTACTGAGCTGGAAGGACCAAGGGTCTGAGAGTCTACAGCAGTGTCATATGATTATACGTTGATCACAAGACCGCAGGCTCAAACCCCTGCTCCATCTTGAAGACACTGGTCAGTCAATCACAGGGTCTCACAGGCTTGAGATTAAATACAGTTGACAAAGCCATTATATTTAACCACACATCTAAATTACAGCAATAGGCACGGGTCAAGTACAGATATTTCAATGCAATGGAAGACCTGAAGCCGTTAGCATCTTTCCCCGACCCCCACCCCGCCCAGCATCTAATTTTCCAGGAGTTGGTCATAATATGTATTCGCACTAAGGTTTGGTGGACCTTATTAGACAGTACCAGCACAAACCAGATTCTCCTGCTCAAGGTCGAGGGGTGGGGCAAAGATGCTGTCATAGTCAGACAGCATCTCTAAGATCCCTAAAAGAAAAATCCAGCCCTGCACAGAACAAAACCTGTTCATTCTCCAAGTTAAAGCAACTGTATTTGTGGGGTTACGATCTTATTCCTCAGTGTCAGCAGAAACTCACTAATGAAAGGATTCTCAAAGTGCATCTTGCAGCAACTTATATCATGAGAGGAGCCAAAGCAAAGAAAAACTAGACCCACCATGTTAGCCAAGTCATACCTGCTAAAAATGAAGGCAGGTGCAAAGGTGGGATCATCCCGCAGGAGATAGTACAGACCAACCAAGCCTTCCTGATGCAGGTTATGCTACTGCTAACAGGCTTGGGGAGGGTAGATTTTAGAAAATCCTCATGACCCCCAAACCCCAAATCCTCATAATACATAGGGGGAAGGTGAAACTCCAGAAGGCGATACAGTCATGCCTTACTCTCCACTGATTCGGTATCCACTGATTTGACTCACCAGTGATACTGGGATCCACCTTTAAATGCTTTGTAGCAAGGAAAAAAGGGGCCAAAATCCCATTTCCTACCTTCCATTTTTCACCCCATCGAGTGGCTGAATGTGGTCTAGAGTCTATACAATTCATTCTAGGGTGACAACAGAGGAGCAAGAAACCTGGCAGTGGGCCTTTAAAGCTATTTCTTAATTGATTTTGATATCCACTGATTTTGGTATCTATTGGAGGTTCTGGAATGGAACCCCAGCAGATAATGAGACACGACCTGTCTTAACTGGGTTCTCCTGCAGGTTTAAAGAGTACCTGTTCATTGCTCCAGGAACCAATAGAGAAAATGTGCATAATTCCAAGTACAGGAATGAAATGTGTCTCTCCAGTTAATCAGGGTCGGGGAAAGAAACTGCTCCTCATGTATTAGTGTTTAGGAAGCCCTGCCCTGCCCTGCCCTGCCCTGACAGACCATGGGCCCAATCCTAAAGCCGGTGATGTCACAAATGCACCCGAAAGCACATTCGTAGCACCGCTGAAAGCCTTACCACTGGTGCTGGGCTGTGTCTGTGGTGCAGAGCCTCACAGGTGTTGAGCACTTGCTGCACTGCTGACCATGGGCCAGTGGAGCAGATTTTGGGGTGGGAGAAGGGCATGGGGAAGACAGAACTGGGCAGGGGAGGAGCAGCCCCAGGAGGGGATGGAACTGGTCATAACCATTTTGACACTGCTGCTCCTCTGGAAGCTGGGAAGCTCAGGACTGGGCTGTTACTCTGTTCATAAACGAGCCACACTAGGAAGCCATAAAGAACATTTAGTCATGCTGAAGGCCTCCAAACAGAAAAAAGCAGGGAGAGAGAATAAAGACACAGAATACATCAATCAAACAAGAAATTAAAAGCTCGATTCTTTGTGTCATTTCGATTCATGTGTCAAGGTGTCCTTGAATCAGCCCCATGCTGAAGGGGCACACTATCTGAGCAACTCTCACACATTCTGATGCCTGTTCCATTAAGAAGTATGGAGGGCAGAGGAATGCATTTGCATTCAGATATGCCTATCTCAGTGCAGGTTCCATCCTGCGGAGCCTATTCCACTGCACTGCATTACTTTCAATGAGATACACAACAGCCACCCAATGTCCAGGCTGTCAGTCCCCTCACCCTTGTGAACAGTTCCACTAGAGGGTATAAAAAAACTGCTGAGGGGAGGCTGGACTTCATTTCACAAAAAGCAACAATATTTGAGATGTGCCCCACACATCCTGCTTCAGTGGCAACCGGAAACCAGAGGCTATGCCAAGAACTGGGCGTGGGAGCAGGGTTGTAAGGGAAGACAGAGGGCAAGGCAGGCACAGGGCCTAGTGGTCAGCACTGAGCAATCAACTCACCCTTCTTTTTGCTGGCTAAACTGGAGGAAAGTAGTTGTTGCTGCCACCACCCAAAGCTGGAGAGGCCAAAGAGATAGAAGCTGCTTTGGGAAAAGTTCCCCATTCCCAGAATAACTGGGATGCCCAAACCCCAGAGAGGCCCCTTAAAATCAAAACAGTTGCGGAATAGGGCAGTCTGAGATGCCCGGCAACCCTCTCCCTCTAGCAACCTGCCAAGGCCAGGCAGATAAAAGGAAAGGCAAAAGCAAGTCCTTTTTTTTTTTTTAAAGGTGGTATGTCCTTTAAGTGAAGGAAGAATAAAAATAAGGCACTGATAATTCAGCAAAAGGAGATGAGGGTGGTTGGCAAGGATATTAAAATGCACATGGCAAACTAAACAAGGCATGATGCGACTTGCCAGGGTACCTTCCCTCTATATCTGACTTTGCACTCCTCAACAGGACCAACAGGTGAGCCCCCAGAAGACACTTCCAACATCAGGCCGGGGCAAATGCAGAAAGAGTGTGTGTGTGTGTGTGTGTGTACCCCGATTTTATAACCTGTGCTCATTACAGCAGGTTTCAGCTGTGGGAATGGAGGGGCACTCACACAAGTCCCTCCATTTCCCACTCCTGGGAATCAGGTGGGCTGTCCAACGGGCTGAATCGAAGCCAGCTGTTTGGTTTCAGCAGCAAAGTATGCTTAAAGAAAAACCACCACAACCCTGCAACCATGGCTAGCAGCTACGATTCAGCTGAGACATCACAGAAACTTCAGAGGGGCCAGAAAGGTCCAAAACAGATAGGAAGAAACATGCAAAAATGAAGGGGGCGGCAAGAATCAGAGATTTTCCACTACAGGGATATTCACTATATTTCTCCGCAGAGACTAAAGATGGCTGGAAGGGTTAAGTTAACTCGATGAAGGGTATAATTAAAACACTAACCATCTGCTGGGGTCCATCTGGCTTTCATTTCCTTACAATAGGCACAGGGGGAAGCCATTTTTGCCATGTGCATTTCTGACAATGGTTTTGCTAAAACATGCATCGCCAAGGCCCGCCTTGCTGCTTCAGTCTTCCCCCTCCCATTAAAATGATCTCCTGTGGGCATGAACACAAGTCTAAAATATTGCTCAGAGCACCGCAGGAGGAAGATAATCTGCGAAGCTATTGTAGGCGAGAGAGAAAATACACATATCACATGCATGAACAGTTGGGAGCCTCTCCTTCCCCCGCCCCACTCAGAAAAGCCACAGCACCAAGAAGGCATCAGATGTGCACAGCTGAGCAAGGAGGAGCCACCTGTCCATCATCTCAGTGCCATCCACCAACAGGGCACGGTGGCCAGCATGCACACCTAGGGCTGAGGCAACCTGGGCTCAGATACCTGCCAACAATGGATGATCCTAGGCCAGGCCAATTGCTTTCTTTCAGCGTAACTCACCACGCAGGTTGTTAGGAAAGTGCCAACCACAGCTCCACTTGAACTTATATGACAAGGAGGAAACAATCAGACTAGGATTTTCTACATGAATTCTCAATACAGGAAAACAATGAGTCCTTCAGTGCTATTAGAGCTGGGGGAGGGAGGGAGGGAGAGAGGGAGTACCTACCTAGTTTCCTTTCACTTATTTATCACATGCCACTCTTCCAAAGAGTTTGGAGAGAGAGACAAGTGGAAGTTCTAGGTCAGTGATTTTCAATGTTTTTCTTCCCATGGCACACTGACCTCTATGGTCTTCTCTATGATCCATGCCTCTTGTGATGTCACTTCCAGGCAGTATCGCCAACTCATATTGGCACCCACAATAATTTTCTGGGGGTGCTCTGCACCCCCAATGTCAGGCACCCCCGCATAGCACAGCACCCCCATGTTTGGCACTGGGCGGGAGCATGCCCGGCCCAGCAGCGAACAGGCTGAGCCAAGGGCAGCACGATTGAGCCAATGAGCTCCTTCACAAGGCATCACTGGCATCTCGGGAAGAAGCTCATTGGCTCGCCTGCCCCGGCCTTGGAAGGGGGCGGGGCTGCCTTGCAATGCCTAGCCGTGATGCCTAGCCGTGACGCTTCCAAGGTTGGGCAGCAGCGATCGCCTGCCCCAGCTTCGGAAGGGGCGCATTGCAAGGTAGCCTCTTCCAAGGCCAGGCCGCAATGACAGGGGGCATGGTCATGTCAGGGGGCGTGGCTATGCCAAAATCAGGGGCGTGGCTACATTGTCAGGGGCGTGGTTATGGGCACTCCTAATGTTGGGATCATGTTGGCGCCCCTGCTTCCAGGAGACACTTCTGCGACTCTGTTTCTAGAGCAACTGTTGCTACTGTACAGATAGTCTGTCAATTGTGCCAGCAGAGGAAGAGGGACAGGCTATTGGTTACTACAGACAGTTGCCCTAGACAACAAACTCCAGAAACCCAAAAGAGATTTTCAGCAATTTTTAACCACTGTGCTCCAAACTCTCACGGCACACCACATCTCACTAATGTGCCACAGAACACGGGATGAAAATCACTGTTCTGGGCAATACCTCATCCTGGGCCAGACCTGTTCAGCTTCTGAGCTAGCAAGCCACATGGCAGGCCTCCAGACCATTTGAGAGCAAGTAATCCACAGAACTGCAGTTTGCCAAGTAGAACCGTGCCTAGACCGATACCCTTGTACAAAGAGAACACCAGCTGCCTTGCTTCTAGAGAGTGAGGGAGGCACAAGTGCCAGTCAGGGAAACCAAAATTGGGAAATGGCCAGTGGGATAAGGGGAATTCTCACCCACAAGAGAATCAAAACGATTACACGGGCCAGGCTGTAACAAGCTGCAGTACTGGTTGTGGCACAATGGAGTACTGTGGAGCTAATTAGCCAGTGTGGGAATGTGTGAGAAGGTCAGCTGACAAAAGAACGGAGTAAGACCTTAAAGCCCTGTCTAGGTTGACTTACAATTGCCTGCTGAAGCTCAGTGGCACGCAGCCAGAGGAAAGAATCACATTGTGAAGGATACATCCAGGACTGAGGATTCAGTGAACCACTGAATACTGTATAGGTATAAAAGCCCCATTGAGAAACGGTGGTTTAGACTAACCTGCCTATGTCAGTTGCCTTGGGTATCTGTTTCAGGATAGGAAAGGCGGGGTATAAATTCTTCAAATAAATAAATGTGGGAAATAGTAAAAAGCTTACTTCCAAGGACACATACAAAGGAGCACAGTTGCCACATACACGCACACCCCAATAATGCTGCCACTCTCAGGGTGCAATCCTAAACTGATAGGCTGGCATAAGATAAGCCAGCCAAGTTTGGTCAGCACAAGGGACACCGTAAAGTATGTTTGGATCACTCTTGGAGTCAGAGAGGCCAGCACACAGACATGTGCCATCTTCCCTGACTCCGAGAGTGGTCCAAATATGCTTTCCAGTGGCCCTTGTGTTGGCCAGACTTTGCTGGCTTAGCTTATGCCAGCGTAACTCCAGTTTAGGATTGCGCTCTCAGTGTTGGGCAGTGAGGTTTCATCTCCCATCTCTGGGCAGCTGCTGCTTACCGAGGGCACGGGCCACAGCCAGGAACGGAATCTGGTCAATGACTGTGCTCCGCCGGACAGGTCCATTGTGGGTCAGGCGAGGTCTCTTCCAAACCACTCGGTTCACACCAGATTTATTAATCACGCTAAAATGACAGGGAAGGGACAAAAATAGAGATGAAGAGTTAACAACAGTAAATACTGACAAAAGAGAAAAAATACGTATTTTATTAGTTACAACACAACTACCTTCCCTTTCTGCTGCAAAGTCATCCAATAGCAACAGTAAAGCATTATTTCTTTTAGAGCAGTGTTTCTCGAACTGTGGGTCACGACCGGATGTCAGGTGAACACCAGAAATCTGGAAGCAGCCATCTTGGAAGCTGCAGACCTCACTCTTGCTATATTCCTTTTGTGAGTGTTATCAGTTTGAATTTTCAAGTGAGATTTTAAAGAAAATATATAGTTTTTAGTTCAGTCATTTCCATCATTTTGTAATCATGCTTGCACAGGCATATATGTTTTGGGTAAAGTGTGGAAAACATTACATTATTAAGCACAGAGAAGGAGAATCAGCCTGGATTCTGCAAAGACAAGTTCGGCCTGACAGTCTTTTGAACAGCCCACATCCAGCCAAAAATGCCCACATCCAGCTCTACCCCCCAACTGCTTTCTCCAGCTCTCACTGCAAGGAGAATGACAAAAAAAGTCTTGCTCAGAGAGAAAGAACCAGCAGCAGCAAAAAAAAAAAAAAAAAGGCAGCATAAAAATCTGGTTTCTTAGACACTCATCTGCTGCTTTTCATTGACATTTGCATAAAATTATTAAATGGTAACCATCATGGCATAATTTTTAATGAATTTGAGATTCTATCTATCTAGAGACAGAGAGAGAGCTTGTCTTGCTGGAAAAGCAGTGCATAAACGCTTTAAACAACACATCATTATGGGGCAGGGTTGAAACAACCATCTTTGCTTTGTGCCAAAAACAGACAGGACGGTGCAAACCTATAATGTCTATTGAGAAACAAGTCACATTTAATTTAATGCTTGTTCCCAGGTAAGTGTGCCCAGGATTGCAGCCTAACAATCCACTCCTTTTCTCCTCCCCCACTCCTGGCTGGTACAACCCACGCTATATCCTTTGGGGGGGGGGGGGATAGGATGCTTTAGAGGAGGACTTTTGAGTATTTAGAACAAACAAAAGAAAAAAGAAAATATTTCTTCACCCTATGTAATAAATCTGTGGAATGCCTTGCCACAGGATATGGTGAAGGGGATTGGACAGATTTATGGAAGAAACGTTCATCACAGATTACAAACCATGATGGGTATATCCAGCAAAAGAACAGAAAAAATCTTGAGGACCTATCTGGGCTTGATTTACGATGCCTGCTGAAGTTTGATGGCATGCAGTCAGAGGAGAGAACCACCCTGTGAAACCAACATCTGATAACTGACGGTTCTGTGAGTTGTTTCCACAGAACATATTGTAAAAAAAACCCATTGAAAAAAGGTGGTTTAGACTATCCTGCCTTAAATGCTATCTTCAGAAAAGTAGCATATAAATGCCAAAGACATTTATAAGAACTCCTGATTCAGGAAGAAGGCTATTTCTGAATGCCAGATGCAGGGGAGTACAGGATACAGGTACCTTGTTGTCTTGGGTGCTCCCTGAGGCATCTGGTAGGCCACAGTCAAACACAAGAAGCTGGACTAGATGGGCTCTTGCCCTATTCCAGCAGAGATCTTTTCAAAGGGGGCATAAACCCCCTTTCCCCTCTGTAAGCTTCCCTCCCTGCAATGGACCAGCATCAGCAATTTTGTTGGCACAAGTCTGAGAAGAGAAACGGGGTGGGGAGGCTGCAGCCAGAGGGCTAGTATCTGGTGTGAACCATTGTAGCTGGATCCTCCCGCTCCCTGCCCACGTTTGCTCCCACCCGACCCCATTCCACCCACCCCTGCCCCCTCCCCTGCAGGCTTCCCTGCTCTAGCAGGCAGCCAGCAGTCCTATGATGCATGCGGGAAGTAGTGTACTTCTTGGCTCATTTCCAGAGCATACTTTACAGCTGTTTTTCAGCCACCAGCGCTGTCCTCCACCAGCAGGGCAGCCCAATGGGATTGGGCTGTAAGAAACCTTCCAAGTAGGATTTTTAAAAAAGAAATTGGGAGGGGGGGGGGAATTCAGAACCACCTGGGTATCTCAGGGTTTCCTCCAGCAAGTGAAAGAGAGCAATTGTGAATAAGAGTCACACCTTTAATATTTCAGCACCTGCTCTGAGACGCCGAGTAGCAGGACCGGTTTGGGGGCCTGGAGGATAAGCAGCCAACAAATGGCTGCCAGCTAGCGATTAATCTTTCAAGAAGAAGGAGCACTGCTGGATGCCCAGCGGAAGCTAAGCACTACAAAGAGCCATGTACACTGAACTCTGCAACAATCCGAGGACAAAGAATGCAAGACTACGACATGGAAATTCACACAGAAGACTCCCCAAAAATCAAAATAAATTAAATAAATTATGGGTAATTTAATTTTGATTCAGTCACTCCGAGCACAATCCTAAGCAGCGTTGGAATGGCAAGGCCAACGGGCCTGCGCCATATCCAATGCTGCTTTGGGGAGGCTGGAGCCTCCCCACGGCAAGGGCATGTTCGCGGCGAGTTCTTCAGATCTGCGCCTGCTAAACAGCAGGCACAGATCCAAGGAAACCACACAGCCTCCTAATTGGGCTTAGGATTCGGACTTATGACTGAATTCGAAGTCCGCCCTCATCCCAGGGTGGCATGTCTGCCGGTCCACCTACATCCCACCCTCATCCCGCCCAGAACCTCCCTCCCTCTGCCCACTCCCACCCCCGTCCCAACCTGGCGCCTCCCTTGCGCCGGCTGGCTTTGGCCAATGTGAAGGAGGCGCTGCACGGGAGCAACAGGATTGGCGCTTCCTGCAGCGCCAGTCCCATTGCCTTAGCACTGACGCAGGAGTGCCGCTTGCTGCCACCGCATCAGCGCTAATGACGTAGCGCCAATGCTATGCCATAGCGTCGGCATGATGGGCAGAGCAGGATTGCACTGTCAGCAGTAGAGCACACATTCTGCATGCAGAAGAGGCCCAGATCAAGCTGCAAAAGATGTTCAGTATCTTTCCACCAGCTGAGAACAGACTAGATCAGGGCTCTCCAAATCCCAGCCCGCAGACTGGATCCAGGGTCAAGGAAAAGTCCACACACCCCTGTCCTGCTCCGCTTGAGCGGAGCTCAACATCTGCCCGGACATCATGCCACACAGCCTTCTGGGATGCCATGTGATATGTGCAACTGCCCGGAGTGTGCCTGGCACCAGATTGCCTTGCAAGTGGAGCAGTAAGGGCTGCTCAAGACAGGGAGGGAGTTTCTGGGACACAGCAATTTCCAGTTTGGAGACTGCTGACCAATAGTTCCCAAACTTTTGAATGGCGGCTCTCCTGGGCCATTGGCCACAACTCCCCATGAGGGCTATATTCCTATACACCATATTGGGTGGCGGCTTTTCCATGAGGTTTCCACAGCTTCCTGGGGAGCCAGGGCTCACAGTTATTCACCGCTGTAGCTCACAGCTACAGAAAGGAGAAGATCTGATATTTGCCACCCTCAGCAAAGAGACACTTCTACCTGTCACAAGTGAAAAATCTCTGGAGGCCAGCAAGCCGGCAGCATCCTGACACAGATAGTGTCAGCAAGGAAACTTTTCAGGGTATCTTGACTTCAGAATGACTTGAGAGGAAACTGAGCCTATCCACCTGGTGTAAGGCCTAGGAACTGAAGCAGACAGGGCTCCTCTGAAGTGGTGCCAACTTTCAAGCCTCTAAGCCTTTGCTCAAGTCAGCAGCTTGACAGCCAGCTGGCCCATTTTCCTGCTCTGCACATTCTACTCGCCACAACCACAACCCTATGGCACCAGGGAACATTCATGAAGGATCTTCTGAATCACTGGGGAGCAAATTATTGCATGGAGGTGGGATCATGGTGCAGTGCTTAATGTCAGAGTGGGACCAGGGCTCAAGTTGCCACTCAGTCGTGAAAGTCACCAGGATGTTTGGGTCAGCTGTGCTTGCCTAGCCTAGCTTACTTCACAGGGCTGTTCACAGGACAAAATGGGGATGGGGGAGAGAACCTATATGCCACCCTGAGCAACCTGAGGAAAAACTGAAGGAAATAAATTATGGTGTGACAAGGACAAGGGCACTACCCAAGGATCAGCCTAGATTAAGGCCAATTGCCAAGTTCTGGGGGTGGTGGTACAGGCTAGATAGACCACTCCCTTCAAAAAGCCTTACAAAGTTGGGGTGAAACGTTGGGAAACCTTTCAGTTTTTTCAACATGGCCTAGGATCCCCAAAATGAGTTTCTCTTTTCATGACAATTCTAGCCACGGAAACTTTAGTACTTACATTATGCCAAACACTTCCGTCACACTATAATGTGACCAAGTATAATGACCACCTTATAATCACTCTGTTGTCAATACTATCAATATCTATCTAGTATTAACAACAGAGTGATTGTAAGGTGTATGAAATGTTATGAACATTCACAAGTTAGGGTTACCAGATACAAACTGGGACAGTGTGCCTATGCCTTTAACCATTGTATAAAAGAGGGAATTTGGGCAGGTGCAGCTTTTGAGACCCTTCCATGATGAGCATAGGACCCAGTTTGTATCTGCTAACCCTACTCACAAGTGCCATGCCCATGTGTCTTCTTGGTCACAAGAAGACCTGGCCTTGAAATATATATATTTCTATTTCTATTTTATATACAATATTTATATTTATAAATATATTTATATTTTATATATAGTATATCTATATCTATAATACACACACACACACACACACACACACACACAGAGAGAGAGAGAGAGAGAGAGAGAGAGAGAGAGAGAGAGAGAGAGAATATACCAGCCCAACCCAGCTATGGGGCAAGCAAGGCCATTTGCTTCAGCAGTATGGTCCTTCTGGCAGGGTGCCCTTCACCCTGAATCTGTTGCCATCTCCCTCTAGGCCACACAGGCAGAGCTGTATCGATCCACTTCTGTGCCTTTCTCCTTCTTTGCATGGCAGTTAAATGGGTGTTCAAGAACAGACTAAAGAGCTCTTTCCTTGCACTGTCCCTTTAAATAAAAGAGGAAGTCTGCCTTTCTCCCCAAAGAACACCCACTTCTGCTGTTCAGAAAAGACCTGTACAACAGGAGCATGGTGAGAAGGAAAGAAGGGGGTATGCACAGTAGTGTCATTCACAAACGAGCTGCTGGAACGTGAGGCGGGACTTACCGCTTGATTGACAGGCAGTCTGTGACGCGTCGCTGCCTGCCCGCCCGCCGCGGGGGCTCCCTCCGGGTGGTGCGCCCCTCCGCGGCTCACCTAGGCACCCAGCGCGCCCCCCCTGGCAAGCGGGCACCCCCTCTGAAGCCAGGGGTGCCCACGTGGTGGTCGGGCAGGCAGCGACGCGTCACGAACGGGCAGCCAATCAGGTGGTAACTCAGGCCTCGCATTCCGGCAGCTCGTTTGTGAATGACACTACTGGGTATGCATATGCCCCAGCAAAGGTAGCCAGATGTGAGTTGGAGAGGAATTATTGGGCTGCTCCTGGCCCAAACACCACAAGTGGCAGCCAGTTCAAAAATAAATACTTCAATCAGGTGCCCCAACTGCAACTGTATGAGTTATATTTTAGTTTCAATCCTGCCATATGTTTTGTACGTAAAAAACCTATATTTTTTTTCCTTGAGTCAAATAGTTATTATATTCCTTTTATAGAGTTGTACTATAAGCAGAAGTTTATGATGCGTTCATGAAACCTATCTAGTGCGGTTCAAAGCATCTAAACCAGTTACAAACTTGTTTTTAAGGACATCTCACATTATCTGTATTAGAATTTTAAAAAATACTGATAAACCTGAACTGGAATTGAAATTTTCTTCAACAGTTTGACTCTCTGAAGCAAAAACATATTCAACAGGATGTTCCTGAAATAGTGCCATCTTTGTAAGCTCCTTTACGCATTATTTAAAACATGGCATTGTTTTCTGACACTATAATCTCTCCTTGAAAATGGTTACTAATTTCCATGTTGTATATGATGGGAATTTAGCTTGTTATTAAATACCTATTAGCTGGGGTGTGAAGCAGGAGGGCTGACAACTTTCCACAACATTTGCCATTTCTGTACCACCGTTTCACTACTGACCTGTGATTAGATCTTCCAGACTACTTCTCATGTATTCAGCAGTTGGGAGGGGATGTGAGGTAGGTGGGAGGGCCAGCCGAAGACACCCCCCATCTCAGCACACATACATGAAAAAGGACATTATCACATTATACTACCCGCCCCCCAAATAGCTCAGGGTGGTGTAGATAATTGCTCCCCTCCTTCTCACAACAACCCTATGAGGTAGGTGCAGCTGAGAGACAGTGATCTGGGTGGCCAAAAGTCACCCAGGAAGCTTCACGGCTGAGTGGGGATTTGAACCTGGATCTTCCAGGTCTAAGTCAAACTCCCAAACTACTACACCAGTGGTTCCTGCACTATGCCATCTTGGCTCTTAACAAGCTGCCATTTCCACAAAATGCTATTTCCTTGCTTGAAGGACTTTTACAACCAGCGCCTCTTCTCTCAGCTGCACATCGTCTGGAACACTTAACTTCCTGACCTTGTTGCTGTGCTCACCTCAGCCCCATCTTTCGCACAACAGCTGCCTGGAAGCTCTTTTCAAGCCCTGCAATCTGAACGGACTCCACACGTACCAGGGACACTGCCCTGAGCTTCTTAAAGAAAGGCTGAGCTATAAATCATCATGAAATGAATGAGAGCATGATGAAATGCTCTCCTCAATTCACTAAGGAAGTGTTACTGGTTTTTCCCCACTGTTTATCCTTATACCGCCCTATGAGATTAGCTGGGCTGAGAAAGAGGGGCTGGCTGACCTCATGTCACCTGCTGAGCCTCATAGCCAAGGGGAGACTGAATCCAGGTCTCCCTCATCCTAGTCAAACTCACTGATTTTCAATCCTTTTCATCTTACAGCACTCCCTGACAAGGTGCTAAAATTATCAAGGCACATCATAAGTTGGTTGTGTTGTTGTTGTTTTTTTACAATTGACAAGGCACTCCAGGCTACTGGTGGGGGGCTCACATCCCCCAATGGCCCTCCCACAAATGCCCGCAGCACACCTGCAGACCATTCACAGCACCACACCACAAATCTCACCTCAGCAACCCACTCAACAGGCCCTCCTACTGGCTCAGCCACAAATGCACATCTGTAATATGAAAAGATAACAGCAGCAACATCCAAGAAGTGGAACCTAAGGAGTGGACCTTTTCCACCACAAGTCCAAGCCCACCCCCAGAGCCTTCATAAGCCACCCCTGCTGCTAAGAACAGTCAGGAGCCGTGGACTACCCAGGTGAGAAGATGTTGTCCTTGGGCAACAACCTTGGAGCCCCTCCCCAGCTCTTCCTGGGGGCGGAGAGGGCCATTTCTCCCCCATTATCATGGACCTTCTGAAGACAAGCAGTGGGACAGCCACCGGTTGCAGCAGAATGAATACCTGGAGCCTATAAAGTGGACATTTGCCACGGTTGCCCCTCAAGTCTTCCATCAGCCACTTTCTTTGTAAAAAAAAAAAAAGCATTATTATGTATTAAGGGTCAACCACCTTAAGACACTTGTTGTCAGGCAGAAGACAACTATATCAAAGGTTTACAAATCAGGAAGACTGCTTTGTCTTATGTGGATGTTGGACAGATTAACAAGGTCATGAATACTCAGTTCTTCGGATGCTCGACAATTTGTTTCAATAGTACCGTATTAAATTTTGTTTAACTGAAAAACTCAGGTCTGTACTCCACAACCTGAAAATGCCTATTCCTGCAGAAGATTCTGGAGCTGAGTATCAGTTGTCCCAAAGCATAGATTACATCCAGCCCTGACAATAGGCTCAGTTCAGGCTAAAAGCAGCTACTCCTAGGAGCAAAACAGAAGAACATCAAGAAGTTACCTGCCCCCAAGGCCTTCAATCCTCTGCCTCTCCTTCGGAAGTTCTGGTTTGTGATCCTGTGTCACCTCTATGGCTCGGACAAAGTCATCTTTGGGGTCATCTTGGATTCCAAGCACCACTCCTGAATCGCCAACATGCGCCACATACATCTTTGACCCCCTGATTATTACCACACTGGCAGTAGTCCCAGATGTGCTTGGCAGTCCTGTCATCGTTTTTGGCCACTCCGCTGCAAACAGAGATAAAAGAAACTTTTGTTAAAGAAATGGGCAAGGAGTTCTAAAGCTTTTTCACAATAGACACAAAGCACGGAGCTAATTCAGGTGTAGAGCTATCCACTTCCTTCAGTGATCAAGAACTGTCTCCAGATGAACAGGGTAGGAAGCAGTGATGTCATGCACCCACTACGCACCACTACGCGAGTACCGGTTCCTAGAGGTTGAGCTGGCCCCGCCCATTTGAAGCTGGCCCCTGCTATTTAACTAGGGAACAGTTGAAGCAAAATATGTATATACACATCTCTAGAAAGCAAAGCAATAGAAGTTAAATCAACACTGACCACAAGCTGAAGTTATTACAAACATGATCACATCCATGGCAACAATCATGACATCACTTCCGGCTTATGACGTCACTTCCTGTGGGCAGACCCCGACAAGTGCCAATCAAAAGTAAGTACCTGTTCCTAAATCATTTGGATGACACCACTGGTAGGAAGTTAACCCACTTAATAACACTTAAGACAATAAAGAGCGGAATATAAATCATGGTGCTTGGGTGGATGACTGGCCATGTTCTGGTGAACCAAGCAGCTCTTGCTATTGAAATTTTTGCCATGTGTGTGGGGCCAGATGAACCCCTTTCTGATCAGGAAGAGAAAGGTTTGCATTTTTCAGCAAGACTCAAGATCACTTGGCAGTTTAGTTCTGCCTCAGCTGTTTAGCAATCCTGAGGATGCGGTTTTGCTTTGCAAATTTCACACACACAGTGGTGAATCACAGGGATTCTATTTTTAAAGAAAGAAGTAGTAAGCCATGCAAGGCTGAAGTCAGCTCATCCCAGGGCAAAGTGTTAACACCCACCCCAGTCAGCATGTTGCATCTCTGCCCATGCCCTGTTTCACACCAGCTGGCCAGCTCTCAAATCACAGGAGGAGCAGTCTCTGGGATCAGGCCAGAGGCCCATCCAGCCCAGCGCTCCGTTTCCTAAAGCGGCCACGCAGCAGAGCATGAAGGCATCAACCTCTGCTGTCAGTGCTCCTGGCAACTGGCATTTAAAGACACACACAGCCCCTGAACTCAGAGGCAGTTCCTAGCTGTCTGATTGGTAACCATGGAGCGAGCTCTCCTCCTCCGTGAATGTGCCTAATCTCTTTTTAAAGCCAGCTACGTTTGCAGCATCACCACCTCTTGTGGCAGAGAATCCCAAAGAGTCTCCCATCGATTCTCCCGCCTTTGTGTGAAGGATTCCCTTCGGTCTAGTCTGTCCAAAATCCATCAGGCAACCAAAATGATCAGGGGCTTGGAGCAAGGCCCCCATAAGGAAAGCATGCCGCATTTGTGACTTTTTAGTTAGAAACAAAAGGCAACACAGGTGCAGGGGGGAGATACAAATCAGATGTAAAACATTAGGCATGGTACGGTGCAAGCAGGCAGAGATTGGTTTTTCAGCCAATTGTGGGCAGCGGGGCTTTCCCTGGAGAAAGGGGACTAACGTCCCCTTCTGGGGAGATTCCAGCAGCTGCCTGGCTGCGCCTGCAGCAGTGAAGTAGTTCAGGATTGGGCTCTAAGTTTCTTAAAATAGTGAGGAGGAACAAGGGGGACTTAAAGAGGTGGCAGTCTTGTCCCAGTGCAGAATGGGTTGGAATTTAAAAAAAAAAAACTTCCCTAGAAATGACAGCAGCTGGGGGAGGGGATCCTAACACAAACATTTTAGCTTCCCAAAATGAAAACAGTGTAAGTACAGTTCAATACAGTCAATCCTCTTTATATGCAGCCTCACCATCTATGACCTCATTTATCTGCAAGGCACAGAATTGCTACTTACCTCATTATCTGTGTCCTCATTATCCACTATGCAGAGACCTTCCAAAGGCTGCAAGGACCTTCAGAATGGCACCTGCGACCAGCTATGACCCCTTCAAAATGGCCGGCAGAAGCATCTGCAGGCCATGTTTAAGGGGTTCCTGCAGCCTCTAGAAGGTCTCTGCAGATTCAGAGATCTTTGGGCACTTCCTGCTGCATTCTGTCAGCTTCCTGGAGGGTCTCTGCTGAATACTTCTGATGGCAGATAATGTACCCCTTGCACCTAACCCCTTGATCCCATAGGATCAATGGTTTGTTATCTATGATTTTTCTATTCGCAAGGACTTCCAGGAACCTAACCCTAGTGGATAATGAGGATTGACGGTATATCACGTCAGGTGGGGATGAGGACTAGAATAGTGTTCTTCAACCTTGGGGTCGGGACCCCAATGCAAAGCCTCAGTTGTGGAGCTACAGCAAATTATGGCAATGAAAAGTGTTGAAGACCACTGGACTGGAGCAACAACAGGTAAAGGAGGGTGGGATCTGGTGTACCTACTGAAATAAATGGGCCTTCCCATGCACAATTGTGTAATGTTGCCAGGAAGGTTCACAGGCTGCATTAGCTGTCACTTGCAGCCTCCTACTGCTACCTGAGGATCTCACACGCCATTTGTTTTGCATTTCTAGTCCTTATTCAGAAGGTAAAACACCCAACAGAAATAGAACCAACCAACCCAACATGTCTTTTGTTCCTATTACTAGAAATCCAATGCACTTCTGAAACTGCTGCATGCATCTTTTTCATTTTATTTGCTGGATCATTTCTCCCACCTTCCCTCTCTGCTTCATACAACATCCGTTAGCCACCAACTTTACATTTCCCACGACACCACCAAGCCACTTCCATTGAGCCTTGGTTCCTCCCTCCTCCCTCAGTGATGGTGCACCTATAACACACGTGTCAAAAGCGATGCACCACATCATTTGGGTTCACATCATAGTTCAATAATACCTAACAAAACCTGAGTTTGTTTTATTCATTTTTCATTTTTGTAATTGTTTTATGTGTATATAATACATAGCACCACGTATGATTGGACTATATTTTTTGTTAAAATAAAATGAATATAAATAATTGTTTCTCTTTTGTTTGGGTGGGGGGTGACCTGACAGCAGAGTCAAATTAATTTCCGAAGTTTTGACACATGAAGCCCAAAAGGTTCGTCATCACCGTCCCACCTCCCAGGCACATTCCAGGTTGTACACAGTGCTGGCCCATCCACGAGACCAACTGGATTGAACCCAGGACAATTCCAATACTCTAGCCAGTATATCAATATCACACCATCTCTCTTGGATTCCTCCCCAGAAAGTGCTTTGCCTGTAGCTATAGCGAGTAACAGCTCTTTACTTTTTGGAAATGAGCCAAACTCTGCTTTTAAGTAATGGAACAATCCTCCTGTTGCTCCTTCCACTCACAATTCAACAGACAGGCTGCAATTATGGGATATGTGCCAGGCAGTCTGGGATTCCTTCTTGGCACCAAACCTGAAGACTTACTCACTAGTCCCTCACATTGGAATGAATGGGCCTTGGGAATAATCCCATGCAGAGCGGACTCTTTCTCTCTATATAAAGTCCCTCTTCTCTTTCCTCAGTAGAACTGCATGCTTATGTTCCACCATCAAATTCAGAAAATATTCACACATGTACATATGCACACCCTGTGGGCACCATTCCTGATTTTGGAAGGTGGAGGCAGGGAAATTTTGTAAAACTTTTGAGTTCCATTCTTAGATACATTCAAAGGTCTCCAAAAGCCTATCATAAGATGTAAAGGTAAAATATTGCCATTTTGTCAAGATTACTTTCATACCAACTACAGCAATACCTTGCACTTTCGTCTGGTTTAGGGACCAGAGTGTCCACGAAAGTCAAAAAATGGATGAATGTCTAAGCATAGCCTTATTTAGCTTGCAAAGTTATTTTGGCCAGCAAAAAGAGTAAATAACTAACTATATAACACCCGCGAATGTGTGTGAAATCTAAATAGGTCTAAATCTAAACATGCTCTTTCTTTCTTTCTTTCTTTCTTTCTTTCTTTCTTTCTTTCTTTCT
>JAJKFI010016749.1:0-21215 GCA_029204185.1 Lerista edwardsae | reverse complement strand
CTCTCTCTCTCTCTCTCTCTCTCTCTCTCTCTCTCTCTCTCTCTCTCTCTCATGTTTTCCCTGCTCCATATCATGGGCTGATGCTGCAAGAGGCTGGGAAACACATAACATGATGTCATCACAGGACATATGGTAAGTTCTGCTATACGTTAATGGAATGAAGGAATTCAACACAAGGCTGTAGTTTTCCATTATAGACCCATAGTTCCTGTAACATTAGTTGCTGAAATGAGTCTAAGAATTTGGATTGAAGATAGGTAAAAAAAGTCATCCTAACCCTACTTAGGGCACAATCCTAACCTGGAGTTAGGCTGGCACAGTCAGGCTAGCAAAGTTTGGTTGGCACAAGGGACACCGTAAAGTGCATTTGGACCACTCTTTGAGTCAAGGAGGATGGCACATCTGTGTGCCGGCTTCTCTGACTCTGAGAGTGGTCCAAACATACTTTACGGTGTCCCTTGTGCCAGGCAAATTTTGCTGGCCTGACTGTGCCAGGGTTAGGGTTGTGCCCTTAAAAACAGTGCTTTTTTTATTCAGGGCCAAACAACATGTTCCATAAATGGTGTCATTGATCCTAGAGTGTTTCTGGTTAATAGCAGTCATGGGTGAAGTGGCATCAGGACCATGATGTCCCAGGTTGGAGGCTTTGACCCTTTGCCCTGCTGCAATCATGATCTGGGTCATCCTACCCCATGGCTGCTATTTACCTCTGGAGGGAAACTCTTATTGGCATCAATGGAAACTTCCCTCGCAGAGGCTCAGGGGACCCATTTTATTTACCAAACCAAAAAAAAAAAAAAAAAAGTACATCATGGCCAATGATGCAATTAACATAATCTGACCCTTCAGAGATCAGAATTTCTGAACATTTTAAGATCTCCTGCACAGAGAGAAATGGACACTCAAATCTGCCCTAAGTCCCCTTACAGCGATACAGCAGTGCCAGGAGAGTGTGTGTTGTGTCCTTAAGGGAGTTTTGGCTTTTTGAAGCCTCCTTGTGGTAAGGGAACATTTGTGGTGTTGCTTCAATAAACTACATTGATAAACTACATTGATAAACTACATATAAATAAGTCACCAGGCCCAGATGGTATACACCCAAGAGTAATTAAGGAACTAAAGAACGAAGTTGCTGACCTCTTAACTAGAGTATGCAACTTGTCCCTTCAAACGGCCACGGTACCAGAGGATTGGAGGATAGCCAATGTCACGCCAATCTTTAAAAAAGGGAGAGGGGGGACCCTGGAAACTACAGGCCTGTCAGCCTAACGTCTGTTCCGGATAAGATGGTGGAAAGCCTCATCAAAGATAAAATCCTAAAACATGTAGAGGAACAAGTACTGCTAAAGGAAAGTCAGCATGGCTTCTGTAAGGGTAAGTCTTGCCTCACAAACCTTTTGGAATTCTTTGAAAAGGTCAATAGGCACGTGGATGTGGGTGAACCTGTGGATATCATATACCTGGATTTTCAGAAGGCATTTGACACGGTCCCCCACCAAAGACTGCTGAAGAAACTTCACAGTCAGGGAATAAGAGGGCAGGTCCTCTTATGGATCCAGAATTGGTTGAGGGCCAGGAAACAGAGAGTGGGGGTCAATGGGCAATTTTCACAATGGAGAGAGGTGAAAAGCGGAGTGCCCCAGGGATCTGTCTTGGGGCCCGTGCTTTTCAACTTATTCATAAATGACCTGGAGACAGGGATAAGCAGTGAGGTGGCCAAGTTTGCGGATGACACAAAACTTTTCCGGGTGGTAAAAACCAGAGACAATTGTGAAGAGCTCCAGCAGGATCTCTCCCAGTTGGGGGAATGGGCAGCCAAATGGCAGATGCGTTTCAACATAGACAAATGTAAAGTGATGCACGTTGGGGCAAAAAACCAAAACTTCACCTATAGGCTAATGGGTTCTGAGCTGTCTGTGACAGCTCAGGAGAGAGATCTTGGGGTGCTGGTGGACAATTCAATGAAGGTATCGACCCAGTGTGCGTCAGCAATTAAGAAGGCCAATTCCATGCTTGGGGTCATTAAAAAAGGGGTTGAGAATAAAACAGCCAATATTATCATGCCATTGTACAAATCAATGGTAAGGCCACACCTGGAATATTGTGTCCAGTTCTGGTCGCCGCATCTCAAAAAGGACATAGTGGAGTTGGAAAAGGTGCAGAAGAGAGCGACAAAAATGATTATGGGGCTGGGGCACCTCCCTTATGAAGAAAGACTGCAGCGTTTGGGGCTCTTCAGTCTAGAAAAAAGGCGCCTGAGGGGGGACATGATTGAGACATACAAAATTATGCATGGAAGGGATAAAGTCGATAGAGGGATGTTCTTTTCCCTCTCTCAAAACACCAGAACCAGGGGGCATCCACTAAAGCTGAGGGTTGGGAGAGTTAAAACAGATAAAAGGAAGTACTTTTTTACCCACCGGGTAGTTAATCTGTGGAACTCCTTGCCACAGGAGGTGGTGATGGCATCTGGTCTTGATGCCTTTAAGAGGGGATTGGACAGATTTCTGGAGGAAAGGTCCATCATGGGCTATAGGCAATGATGGATTGTGCAACCTCCTTACAAAGGTGGTGGGCTACTGGTACCGGGTGCAAGGGAGTGGCAACAGGATGTAAGCATCTTGTTGTTACATGCCTCCCTGGGGCACCTGGTGGGCCGCTGTGAGATACAGGAAGCTGGACTAGATGGGCCTTTGGCCTGATCCAGCAGGGCTCTTCTTATGTTCTTATGTTCAAGGTAACATCCAGCTGCCACAGTGGGTCAGTTAGGCCCTGTGCCTGCAATATTGCTGGTGCAAGTCCCTGCTGAGCCGTGAAGGTGGATCAGGCCTGGGACAGGAGAATTTGATGACAGAATTTGACGGATGCTGCTGCTGTTTCCACCCACCTCCTTCCCGGGCCTGAGCCACCCTCCAGTCTGCCCCACCTTCTCCCCATAGCATTTGCAACAGCATGTTATGAATACACATTCTGCTGGCATAGCACACTCATAGGACTGGGCTATAAATATGTTACCTAAAGCCAATGGAAAAGACAGGACACAATCCTAACCTGGAGTTAGGCCAGCAAAGTTTAGCTGGCACAAGGGACACCGTAAAGCACGTTTGGACCACTCTCGGAGTCAGAGAGGCTGGCGCACAGACATGCACCATCCTCCCTGACTCCAAGAGTGGTCCAAACGTGCTTTACAGTAGTCTATGTGCCAGCTAAACTTTGCTGGCCTAACTGTGATGGCCTAACTCCAGGTTAGGATTGTGCCCTGAAAGTACTTAGAGCATGAGTCGACAAATCTATATCAATTAGCTGCCTCAAAGGGAGATCAGAATTTCTCTCAGCAACATTTGAAGTTACTGTTTCTTGACTTGGACATGGATTGCAGCATTCCAGGAGAGCCTTCACCAGACTCCAAGAGTGTGACTAACCAACATCTGTTTAAGAGCTGCATTACTCTCTCTAAAAATGTCTGTGGAAAGAAAGTAACAACTAAAGAGGAGTATTTATTTTCTCATAAGGAAATAATAATTCCAATGGTCTTGTGGATTTATTTTTTAAATTCAAAATATGCTGACACACATGTGTTTCCTGGTCAGGGTTGGTGCTCAGAAAGACAAAGAGCTGAAAGATACAAGGGACCATAGCTCAGTGGTAGAGCACCTGTTTTGCAAGCAGAAGTTCTCCAATTGTTGGCATTTCCAGGAAGGGCTGGGAAAGACCCCTGTCTGAAATTTGCAGAGCAAGTGTTGATAGTACTGAGCTCCATGGATCACTGACCTGGCTCAGTAGAAGCAGTGCACATGTTCACCTTTGCTTTCCGACAAGATCTGGCAGATTTTATGCTCTTACTAAAAGGAGATTGGACAGATGTATGGAGGGAAAGTCCTTCACAAGTCATGACTTTTGCAACCTTTGGATTTTAGAGATCGCCTGTGTCTGAGTACCAGATGCAAGAGAATGGCAACAGGATGCAGGTATGATGTTGTCTTCAGTGCTCCCAGAAGCATCCAGTGGGCCATTGTGAGATATAGGAAAGTGGACTGGATGGACCCTTTGACCTGACCCAGCAGGACTCTTCTTAGATCAAAAATCAGTGTGTGCTAGTTGTGATCTACACATCAGCGACTGCTAACAAAATGAAACAGAGTGCAAGTTAGGCTGTGCTGGAGTTAGGCTGGCACAATTAGGCCAGCAAAGCTTGGCTGGCACAGGGGACACCATAAAGTATGTTTATACCACTCTCGGAGTTGGAGAGGCCAGCACACAAACGTGCACCATCCTTCCTGACTCCAAGAGTTGTCCAAACGTGCTTTACCGTGACCCTTGTGCCGGCCAAATTTTGCTGGCCTAACTGTGCCGGTCTAACTCCAGATTGGAGTATTGCACCCTCAGTGTAATACATCTTGGTTCGTTCTGGGAAGAAGCCAGCAAAAATCTGCCTAGAGCCACAAACTGGCCAGGATCAGGATCAAGAGCCCATGAGAGTGGTTGATGGACATGATCAATCTACTGAACACCAGCTGGATGAAACCTCAGCCCTGAAAGGAGATAAATAAAATGGAGGACAAAGGGGTCTGCAATGTCTGTGCAAGGAAAAGAGTGGCTGAAAACTTGGTCAATGTGCTATGTTGATGTTTGAGCTGCCATGACTTCAAATTGAATGGTGGCCATTACAGCCCCCAAAGCAGGTTAAAGGGGACCTTCCCTCTCTTTCCTCGCACCTCTTTTCCCAGATGCAACTATCCATTGCTAGTGCAGGGGTTCCCAACTGTCTTTGTACGCAAACATTTAAATGCCTTATGCGGGAAGCTATAAAACAACTTAATCCCAGGAAGGAATGCACTGCACATTAAAAGAATAGGAGAAGAGCCTAATAGAGTTATATAAGTTTCAAGGATAGATATAATCAAGTGTGTACAATATAAAGCAGAAGGATCATAATGATGGGGGGGTGTAAGGGGGAAGCTATTTTGTAGTAGCTCTGTGAACTTTGGCTGAACCTTGCTGTTTGGCAGAGTTCTGTAAGGACAGCCTAAGATGAAGCATTAGGATTTGAATCTGAGTAGCTGACATCAAGCAGACAGCAAGACATGATATCTTATTTTCCTGAGCTGTGCTGACACAAATTGAACTCCGCTTATTATTTTCTTATGCCAGTAAAAGCTGCACTTGGAATTTAAGCATTTTGCTCGCAGATGTGGGGAGGAGGGCTGCTTTGTCTTCATTTAAATAATTTGCAGATTGGTTGGAAGCATTAGGAGATAAAAACTCATTTTTCATTTGAATTCCGTTCCACAAAGAAAAGTTGTTGGGTTGTGTGTGTTGTTTTTTTTCCACTGCCATTTCCCGAAGTTATGGAGAAGCCAAAAGCCTATGCGCAAAATAGCGAGAAGAGAGAAAGTTGGCCTGGAAGATAGCAGAGTGTTTCCAATCAGAACGATGTTCTCTGTAAAAGGCTTGCCATCAACAGAGAGATTTGCTTTGCTTGTTTGGTGTAGTTGTTAGGATGCAAGGCTCAAGTCTGGTGAGAAGCGTGCACCATCTGCCTCGATTGTGCAAGCCTCCAAAAGCTGTAGGCCTTTTAGAACCGCAGTTCTGATGCACCAGAAGGGCAAGTCTGCACAGTTGGGTTGGTTTTGAAGCCTTCTGTGCGCTAATTCAGACCATCCATTCCCCACATGCCATCGAACGTTATTCTATTACCATTCTGGTGCTGGATTAACCCTAGTAGTGCGCATGGCAGGCTGAAGAAACGGCTGGATCAGTGTCTGCCATGTGTTCTCGTAGCAGAAAATGTGCCAAGACCCCCAGGTAGAGCTGTAGCCGGGATGGGCCTAGCATTCCGTCAGTGCTGGCTGCTGAATGGCAGCCATCAAGCCTTCCCACTGCAGCCTTCCTTTGTATGTCATCGACAGCTGACCACCCGTCAGAGCAGGTAAGTCAGCAGGGGCGATGGGAGGGGGTGGGTAGGGCAGAAAGGGTGAGGAAGGGGAGAAAATGGGTGGGAAGGGGAGAGAAACAGGAACACGAGGCTGCGGGAAGGGATGGATCCAGTGGTGATGGTGTGGCCAGATCTTATCCTTTCCCACAGCCTCTCCACCCCCATTTTTTCCTCAGACTTGCACCGCGGAAATCTCCAGCACAGATCTAAGGCGACCATTGTGGGACGGAGGATTACAGAGTGGAAAAGATGAGTTAAATCCCCTTCTGAGGCCTCCAGCTCCACCCCCTTGCTGGATACAGCACATGTCCTCTCCCATGAAGAGACAGAAAAACGATAAAATTTGAAAGGAACTAAAGCAAATAATAAGACACTTTAAGAAACCCAATTTAGAGGTTGCCTGTGTCTGAGTACCTGGCTGGGGTTTTTCTGGTGTGTGTTATGTGCCATAAAGACACATGTTATGTTCCTTAAAGAGTCCTCTGAAACAGTAGGTCATGCCAAAGAAGTGAATGCAGTGGTGTCATCTAAATGATTTAATAACAGGTACTCACTTTTGATTGGCACGTGTCGGGACCCACCCACCGGAAGTGACGTCATAAGCCGGAAGTGATGTCGTGGCAGGAAGGGACATGAAAAAGCCCTTTTTGAGGCCTCAGACAATTTTAAACTGACCCAACAGTTGCAACAGTATTCCACAGCACCCCCAGAACAGGTTAAGGAGGACTGGCATCATGTTAAAGTGACCCAACAGTCCCAAAACCCCAGAGCAGCTCATTTTTCAGTGGCAAGGCAAGGCAAGGCTCCGCTTGCTGCCTGCCTGCCTGGCTGGCTCTGAGAACATGCAGGCAACTCAAACATGCAGGAAATTCATATGTTGCAGGGGGCGGAGTCGATGAGTGGGCGGGCGAATGGCCTGGGCCAGCCGTAATCCTAGAAACCGGTACTTGCGTACCACCGCATACCCCCTGCATGACATCACTGGGTGAATGGCTGTTTAGTTCATTTGACAGCTGAGGAGAGCAGACCTGGTCCTTATTTTCCCCAAATTTAAAAAAAAATACTTTAAAACTCATGTTTAATATAATTGACTGCTCCTGCTCCTGCTAGTCATTTCTGCTTGACATATTATAGAGAGACATCACATTATCCCTGGGAAGAGGCCTAAACATCTAAACAGATGCCAAATATCTGTTTCTGGCAGAGAACTTAGCCTCTTTCTTTAGCCCAAGTCTGTCTGCTAGGAAAGGCCATGAATTATCTGAAGAAAAAGGTGGAAAGACACATTCTTTGTCTAGGTCTTTCCTCCATTTCCCATATGGCCAGAATATGATGATGGTTGCGAGTTGGCAGTCCTACTATCTCTGTAGAACGACTTTTAAAAATAATCACTAGCCTCCCTGCTTTCTTATTCCTTGAATGGAATTAGATGCAATGTTTTTTTCTCAGAGAAAAAGTGCATCTGTGTAAAATCCAGGGAAAAACTGCAGTGGTTGTGTGTGAAGTTTCTACAAGGATTAAGTTGTTGACACTGAGATTATCAAGGGATTACTATCTTAAATAATATCAGGAAAAAATGTAATAGCATTGCACTAAGAATAGATGGGCATTTATTTGGTGCCAGCTGTGTGTTAGATGCTGGTACAACTAAACATTTATAGAAATGGACAAAGAGCCACCATGTTTTAAGTATTTTTCCAAATACCTAACTATCCTGCAATCAGGATAGTGATGTATATCATTCAATGTTACTTTTCATAACAGTTCTATTTGGGCAAGATGTTTTTATTTACTTGTTTTCATTAGGCAACATGTTGCTTAACTAAGGGCAAAATCCTAACCTAGAGTTAGGCTGGCACAAATTCCAGGGGTGTTGCAAACACACTGAAAAGTGCATTTGGACTACTCTCTGAGTCAGGGAGAACGCCCACATCAGGTGTGTACAGCACTCCAGGTTAGGATTGCGCTGTAATACCCCCCAAAAATGGGAGGAAGTATATGGATTGTTTATATTACAGGCCCTTTGGGTGAATGAAAGAATGCATGGAACATTAGTCAAAATAATATGCTTTATAATGAAAATACTGTATATATTGTGTAAATTGCCTAGTTAGTGAGTACTATCCTCTTTTCCTACCCCATCCCACCACCATCTTCTGAGAATAATGGTCTAGAGGGCAAATACTAGTAATTAAATAACTAGTATATTAGTAATTAACTAGTAATAATTACATAATTAAATATACTAGTAATTAAATGACAATGAAATTTGTGTTCGGTTTGCATTTGTGGATAGTACATAACTCAACATATAAAGTATGCACAAAAATGAATTTCACTTTTCCTTTTGAAATTCCTAGAAGTGGGGAAAGGGACATCATGAAGACCTTGCTTCTGTGCATTTTAATTTGAAACACCATTTTAATACGGCATTTTATTTCAAAGACATTTGAAATGCCTTTTCAAAGGCATTTGTGTATTTTCTAAGTAACCATCTGAATCTGAGCAAAAGGTGCCTTGTGAGAAGCAATCCATTAGTATAGAATACCTGACTCATAGTGAACCATGGAAAAGAATTGGGTTAGAGGTGATTTCATCGTATGCACCTTCTAACTGTGGTAATAAACTTGTGATGGCTTGTTTGCACATCTAAGCCTGTACTTGATGTTGCACTTGATGAGAGATAAACATGGATGAGAACTCATCTTCTTAAAATAACTTGTTTGTTAAAGGAGGGATACATATATGTGTCGGCAAAAGCATGAGCCTTGGCAAACCATCAGTTCAGTCAAAACTTTGCAAGCATCGACTCCTAGCAAGGACTGCAAAAGCTGGAGAATCTTTGCAAAAGGTGAAATTGCTCAGAAAGGTTCACACTTTTGTGGACATAGTTGTGCTTGCCTTGATTTAGCTTGCAAATAGTTCAGCAGAGGTCCAATATTTCAAACTTCCCAGCAGAATTCTTGCAACATCACAAGAAGTTCATACTTTCATAAATGTAAAGGCAAATTACAAGATAATACAACTACAATTAGAGCACAATCCTTGCCTGGAGTTAGGCTGGCACAGTTAGGCCAGCAAAGTTTGGCTGGCACAAGGGACACGTAAATGTTTGGACCACTCTCAAAGTCAGAGAGGCCAACACACAGATGTGAGCTATCCTCCCTGACTCCGAGAGTGGTCCAAACACATTTTTCAGTGGTCCTTATGCCAGCCAAACTTTGCTGGTCTAACTGTGCTGGCCTAACTCCAGGTTAGGATTGCGCCCTTAATCATGTTGACTTTTTCTGTTGTCCATTGTTCTTGTTTTGAGTGTGCAAAATGCTGTGCAATTTTAAATTAATTGATCCTGACAGTAACCCTCTGAGGGATGCTATACTGAAGGGTGGTGACTACACAAAGACCATCATGGGATTTTGAAATCAATGTCCACCGTATTGTCACCAGTGAGAAGCCTAAAATCATATTCATGATTGTGCACACCTGGTGTTTGTACTTGAGGAATCAGCTGAACATGCAACCTATTAATGTCAAATGATTCTCTCAAATGGCTGTTAACTATTCATGGAAAGCCTGACAATATGTCACCAATAATAAATCCCAAATCTTACCAACACCAATATACAAAGCCTGATTTTGACAGATTGTGCAGGAAAGTTGGGAGAAAATTGGTGCATCTGCTTCTGCTCCTAGGGATTAATGGGAACAATTAAGAAGGATAAAGACATTGCAAAGGGAGTTAAATGACTTATTTGCATCACTCCTCACTGAATGCCAGGGAGACAATTACTCTTATCTGGTAATAAAGATGATGTGCTGTCAGACATCCAGGTGTCAAAAGGGCTTCTGTTTAATGAATGCAGAAGGTAAAGAGCAACAAGTACAAAAACTGCAGACAGCAGAGAAAGCAAAAAGAAAAGAGAGTTTTGATGGAATATTTGAGTCAAAGACGGAGATGTTAACAAAGACAAAATCTTACAAAAGGAAGCCAGCATAAGACTCTTGAGATGTCCAATCATGGACGCCCATGCAGGTTTACTCAGAAGTAAGTCTGATGGTACCCAGTGGAACATGCTTGCTTGTAAATCTCTTTAGGATTATAGTCAAACTTTATTAAAAGCCTACCTTCTTACTCAATGTTGAATAATTAGAGTCTTCTGTAATTACTTCTCTAATACTTCTGGGTGATTGATATCTAATGAATGATTAATGCAGCATCTGTGGAAGCAATTTTTTTTTCCATTTGGTTTAATTAGGTCATGGCAATATACCTCTTTATTTATTTAAACTTCCAAAACATTTCTTTCACAAAGAGTTAGGAGTTAGGCCAGCACAGTTAGGCCAGCAAAGTTTGGCTAGCACAAGGGCCACTGTAAAGGATGTTTGGACCACTCTCGGAGTCAGAGAGGCCAGCACACAGATGTGCGCCTTCTACCCTGACTCCAAGAGTGGTCCAAATGCACTTTACAGTGGACTTTGTGCTGGCCAAACTTTGCTGGCCAAATTGTGCCGGCCTAACTCCAGGTTAGGATTGCGCCCAAATGGACGTTAAGGAAAAGAAATAGCCACAGTGTGGAAGGTTGATGGGTGAACAGCTAAGATTACAATCTTTGCGGAAGAATCCCACTAACTTATTTGGGACAACGATGCCTGAGAACAGAATTAAAACGGTATGGGGAATATACAGCTGCCACAAAATACAGTGGTCCTAAATCTCTTCCCTCTCTCCCCTCTGGTAAAGTCAAGAAAAACAGAACACAAGACATGACATCGTTGCATTGTAATACCTAAAACTGGCTGGCTTGTGTCAGAAAATTTGGCCAACTTATGTTGTACCCATAAGTGCGTATTACTCAGTGCGTATTAACACTCAGTGCGTATTAAACCCATCTACTACTTCTAGGAGTCATGTCCCAAAACAAAATAAATTCTGTACATGTTGTAATGGATGGTTATATTTATTTATGTAGACTATATACTGCTTTAAATAAGACATTGTCTCAAAGCAGTTTATATAGCAAAGAAATTGGGATGATTGCCTATGGGAATGAAGAGCATTGAACTGTTTAGAGTAGAGTTCTCAAACTCTTCAACCTAATCCAGCCACATCCCCCCGGGGTGATGCAGTGGTGCATTGTGGTGTCTACTATATCCTGTGGAGGAGTTCTGGCACACGGAGTCTTCCTCAGAGTTAAGGAACGTGTGTTCCCTTGGCAAGGAAAAGGCCCATGCCAGCCCAATGGTCTACTTGGATATGTGCCAGTGAGATCACTGGTGCAAGTCCATGAAGGTGGATCAGGCCTTGGAAGGAGGTCAGGATTTGGTGGGCACTGCTGCCATTGAACCCACCCCTACCCTAATCTGTTAATGTTCCTACATGAGAACAAAGTGGTTATTTCTGGCCATCATCTGCTTAATGATGTCACTTCCTGCAGGTACCATGCAGGTACCATGAATGCAATTCAGCCCACAGTACGAAATGAGTTTGACACCCCTTCTCTAGCCTTACACCAACAGGCTTAGTTGTAAACTGGAACACACTTATTTTGTATTAAACTAAAAAGCACTAAAGAACAATAAAGTCATATAAAATGGTTTTTTGTTTTGTTTTTTTAAGGGAGAAATGGGAGAGGAGGTTTAAGGAAAACCAACAGTGAATTCTATATTAAAAAACACCTGTAAGATGGAGCAATCCTGAGGGACGAAGGGATGGACATCTTTAAGAACCAATTTCCTCACTGAAGGGCCCATCACAGCAAAGGCCCAATCACTGACCCACACAAAGACCAAATCCCTCTTTTAAAATCATTTTCTCCTTCCCTTGTAGGGAGAACAACTTGGCATCTCTGTGCAAAATTCTGTAAAAGCCTCTCTTTACTAAACAGGAGTAATCGAAAGGTCAAGAAACGAGGACAAAGCATTAGTTACACCCATTGCCTTGGATTGTGTTCTGTCTTTATCAGCCTATTTGTGAGATACAACAGAACAAAGTTTGGACAGTCAGGGACAGATGATAAAAATGATCAGAGATATATGGGGGAAGATGAGAAAGGCGAGGTCTGTTTTGTGTACAGAGGTGTTGCATACTAGAGAACATGATGAAGGTCCTTGGAATAATTAATGGAATTTTTAAAAGGTAAATCATGTGCTTCCGATTATCCCCCTCTCTCTCGCTAGAGTAAAAGCTCTTCCAACAAAGACTGAAATCCAATGTTATTATCTGCAATTAAAAGGAAACAATTGTGTAATTTGGTCCACTGTGGCAGGAAGAATCTGGGCTACGTTTCTGGAGCCTCTTTCTTAGGTCCCAGCAATAAGCAATTCGGGACACAGTCTCAGTCAAATGCATGGATTTGCCAAAGGCGCGGAAGGCAAGTCAATGTGCTGCTTGCAACCTTCATTCCAGATTGTCAGGCTTAAATGTTCGAGAGACTGGAATAAAAATATCCTGAGAGTGGCGGCCTCTGGATCACCGTTGCAGTCCAACCTTATTCATGCTGACTCAGGAGTAGGACCCACTGGTTCCCACGGGACTTACCGCCTAAGTAAGTGTCACTGAATTGCATCGGGCGTCTGAGAGTCGAAGCAAACGATAACAAGTCCATGAATTATTTTTAAAACATTTATTTCCAATTATGTTACACTCGAGTGCCAACAAATGCAACTAAACAATTAAGGAAGGAATCCTAACCTGGAGTTAGGCTGGCCTAGTTAGGCCAGCAAAGTTTGTCTGGCACAAGGGCCACCATAAAGCACGTTTGGACCACCTTTGGAGTCAGGGACGATGACACATACCTGTGTCTCTGACTCTGAGTGGTCCAAACATACTTTGCAGTGTTCCTTGCATTGGCCAGACTTTGCTGACCTAACTGTGCCAGCCTAACTCCAGGTTAGAATTGAGCTCTAAAACAAACCAAGAACCCAGTCCTAGCCACAGGTTACCAGGTTTGTGATCCAATGCATCACGCAGGCTGTCTTTGCTGCAGCCAATCCGACTGCACCCACTTCTATGACAGTTTGCAGCTCACTCCCAACAGTGGCCAGTAAGCCCCATGCTAGTAGTGGTAGGCAGCAGACAGGCTGTGGGCATAGATAAAATGGTTCAGATGCAGATGGAGTAGGAGCAGGGTGCACAGACAGGCTGGCCCATTGGGGACCAGGGAACAGCAGCAGAGGAAATAAGTAAAAAGTTTACTTACCTCATGGGACGTGGTGGCGCAGTGGGTTAAACCGCTGCTGCTGGGCTTTCCAACCAGAAGGTTGGGAGTTCAAGACTGTGCAACAGAATGAGCTCCCGTTGCTTGTCCCAGCTCCTGCCAACCTAGCAGTTCCAAAGCACCTAAACGCAAGTAGTTAAATAGGGACCACTTTGGTGGGAAGGTAACGGCGTTCCGTGCACTACGGCGTAGAGTCATGCCGGCCACATGACCACGGAAGCTTGTCCTCAGACCAAACGCCGGCTCTACAGGCTTTGAAACAGAGATGAGCACCGCCCCCTACAGTCGGTTACGACTAGACCATTCAGTTGTGGGGAAACCTTTACCTTTACCTTTACTTACCTTTCCCCACAGGTCTGGTCTCTGACCAGCCCACTGGATGCAGTGGAGGGTAAATCAGTGTCCCTGTATCACACAGGCCTTCCCTGGATAGGATAAGCCCTGAATGACCTAAATCAGGCAAAATGGAGCCAAGTGTTGGTATCAGTGGGTAACAAACTCACCTTAGCATTGCACTACAGCATTCAGTAATAAACATTCTGTGAAGCATCTAGAAACCACAAATTGGCCCAGCACAATTATTTTAATCTTGTGCCTTAACTCGGCACTTAGTATACAGCTTTTACCACAGATTATACTAGAGTTAGAGTAGAGCTGGAGAAACAGTAATGGATGAGCTTTGGCTAAGCATTTTGAGATCCAGGAAAGTTCATAACCACTCACACTCCCAAACTGTGGAGGTAGTTGTGCTACTTTGAAATGTTCCTCAGTTGAGGCCTCACAAATAATCAGCTGCAATTTGTATATCTGGTCCTCTCATTGACTTTCAGCCAATCAGTACTGTCCGACAGAAATGTATGATATTCATTCAAAAACACACACTGTATACCAGTGTATATACTCCACACTGTATACTCCACACTGTGTATATACACAATGTATATGGAGAAGGTGGCAGGCGGCAGCCCCAGGTGGTGATTGGCCCATCACCTAAGCCACCTTTGGTGATGGATGGACCCTCCCACCATAGGGTTACCAAATACAAACCAGGACAGTGCCCATACCTTGTATAGATTGTATAGAAGAGGGAATTGGGGCATGTGCAGCTTTTGAAACCCTTCCATGGTTAATGCACTTGCCCAAATTCCCTCTTCTATATGATGGTTAAAGGTATGGGCACTGTCCCAGTTTGTATCTGGTAACCCTATCACCATCCCTGAGCCATCCCATCCACATATGGCTGGAAATAGCCATTCCTGAAGCAATTTGGCATTGTGCACAATTGCAATGATGTCACCACCAAATCAGATCACCACGTAATCACTTTCGGGTGCTGCACCATCACTCTGAGAAGGACGAGGGTATAGCATGGCACAAGGGAGTGACACAGGTCCTGGGCAGCATACCCACTTGGGATGCCACTTCTGTAAGCAGCATTAAAGCAAGGCCTTAGTTAAGTCATTGTACACCAAACTGAAGACCAAATAAAAAAAATGACACTTTGGGAGTACTTCATATAGAATGATCAGCACGGAAAGAAAAAAGAAAACAGTAGGATTGTTTTCAGAACAAACATGTAAATGCCATAAGGAAAAAAAATTCTCAGTGATAGATTGCATTGTGAAATAGAGATGTTCACAGTTAAGGTGACAAATATATGCCTAGTGGGAGTCACTAAACATCAGTGGAATTACTCCAGGATAAATTTGGCCTAAAAGAATTTAGAAAGCATGAAGTGTGATTCAGTTGCAGAGCGGGAATGTGTGAGAAGGCTCCTATTTTGAGAAGGCTTCTATTTCTCGCAGACCCATGGAGGTCACAATACATCTCCATACAGCTACTAAAAGGTCACAGCTTGAGTGGCAAACACCGTTTTGGTCACAAGAGCAGGGATAAATCTCAACTGAAGCTGGGAGATTCTAAAGACAAGATATGAAATGTTGTTCAAGACTTTGGGGGAATGTCCTATAAGGAGAAATGTACTTTACTTTCCCGAAACCTTTATTGGCATATATAGTTGATACATAACAATATAACAAAATGTTACATACTCAAGGTAAAAGAGGGTAGTGGACAGAGGAAGGGGTTAGTTTAAGAATCGCAGATAAATAGCTCGCAACTGCTACTGTGAGGGGAGCATATCCATCACTCATAAAAGTAGGAAGAAGGTCATCAGGAGAGCCAGAAAAAGAAGAAAGCCAAGGTTCAAGGTGAATATTGCGGAGGTGTTGATGGGCTGAGCATTGGAAGAGACTATGAAACAGTATCAGGGGACACATGACAAAGCCTTTTATCTCGAGGAATATTAAGAAAACGGCCTGCATGAACGAGGAGAAATGTAAAGAATTCAGGAAGCGTAATAGGTATTGCTTACACATGAGGTGACGATGACAATGCTTGACTACAACCCAAAAATCTCAGTGTAAAACTTTCAGAGGCATTGAGAAGGTTAGAGCAAAGCTTATCTTTGTTAAGTCCAATTCCTTGTACTCAAAAGCATCACTAAATGCTACAGCTTTTTTTTCTTTTTCAGACATACCATAAGTTTTAAAAAAAATCATGCTTTAATTGGTCTAGAATGCCATGATAAGACTTGGCATGGCTAGAAATTGATTTGTCTTCCCTGGTTCTATCCAGGTTTGACAGGCTGTTCCTGTGTCACAAATCCTGTGAGAAATGTTCAGATGGGATGTCTAGTGTACTGCGTAGTATCATGCAAGCATTGTCTTCTGACTTTTAGTTTATATGTTCTTAGGAACTCTGGACTAGAAGTCCAGGAAGATCAAATAGTTTATCTTCCTGCCATAAAACCAGATCTTCCATACATTACATCATATTGCATCTGCATCACATATGATTTGCCTTATAGAGTAATCACTTTCTTTTGATGTAGGCCTCCTGATTCATGTCCCACTGCTCCTACAGACAAACCACTCATTCAGGATTGTCAAGACAAAAGCAAAACACGGTCTTATTCACCCATATTCCAGCATAGCTTCATCCACCCAGATAGTCCTTCGGTTACCCTGCCTGTGTGGGGGATATGGTGGCGCAGCGAGTTAATCTGCTGTTGCTGGGCTTTCAACCGTAAGGTTGGGAGTTCGAGACTGCGTGACGGAGTGAGCTCCCGTTACTTGTCCCAGCTTCTTATCTGCCAACCTAGCAGTTCGAAAGCACCTAAAAAATGCAAGTAGATAAATAGGGACCACTTCAGTGGGAAGGTAACAGCGTTCCGTGCGCTACGGCGTAGAGTCATGCTGGCCACATGATCGGACAAAAACGCCGGCTCTACAGGCTTTGAAACGGAGATGAGCACCGCCCCCTACAGTTGGTCACGACTAGACCATTCGGTCGTGGGGAAACCTTTACCTTTTTTTACCCTGCCTGTAAAGGCTTCAAATTCAAATTGGGGTCTTTGCCTGGGGAGCAGCTAGATTCTTGCCTTGTCTGTATGGCTCTAGCAGTTTGCCATATCCCTTGACTACCTGATTTCCTGTCTGCTTCCAACTAAGCAGCAACACCTCTGCACCTATGCTGTGCTCCTGGCTATCTACACACCAGCACTGTGGGCACAATCCTAACCTGGAGTTAGGTTGGCACAGTTAGGCCGGCAACGTTTGGCCGGCACAAGAGACACTGTAAAGTATATTTGGACCATTCTCGGACTCACAGATGTGCGCTACCCTCCCTGACTCCGAGAGTGGTCCAAACATGCTTTACGGTGGCCTTTGTGCCGGCCAAAGTTTGCTGGCCTAACTGTGCCAGCCTAACTCTATGTTAGGATGGCGCCCTGAGATTAAGTGCCTGACTGATTCATGGAATGAACAGTGGGTCAGATAATTCCCAAATGGCTCCCATCATTTAATCCTCCATAGCAGTGGTTCTCAAACTTTTTAGACCAGGACCTACTTTTTAGAATGGTGTTTGTGTTGGGACCCACCGGAAGAGATGTCATAAGCCTAGCTGGAAGTGACATCATCAAGCAAGAAACGCAGTCACTTTGACATAATAAAATGACATTCCTGGAATACAGACTGGTATTCTTGGACTGCAGCATTTGCACAACCATGAAACATTCCTGACAGAAAGCAAGATTAGGACAAAATACGATGTAAAAGCACTGAACTAACAACAAAAGTAAAAACAACACCCCCCCTTACTTGAAAATTCAAACCGCTAACACTCACAAAAGGAATACAGCAAGAGTAAGAGCTGCAGCTTCCAAGATGGCTGCTCCCAGCTTTCTGTGACCCACTTTGCATCAGGTCACAACCCACCAATTGAGTTCTGACCCACAGTTTGAGAAACACTGCCCTATAAGAAAAAGCAACATTTTCGAAAAGCTCAATATTGCTGATTAAGCTTCTACTTGATTCCAAAATATGCCTATCAGATTATGAGCAGGAAACAAAAAAAGAGATATCTTCTAACCCTCCCCAACAGCACTTTCACCCCATAGCGCTTCAGCCAAATTCACCTCACCCAATTTGTTATGTCCAGCTACAGGACCATCTGAAGCATCTGAAAAAAAAAAGGGGGGACCCAACTCAATATGTTAGGAAATTGAAACCCTTCCTCACTTGAGTGGGCTGCACCAGAAACACAAATTGGGACTCGGATAAATAGTTGCAGGCCCCTTTGTCCATGTGCTGTTGCAGCAAGCTCCTTAGCAGTTCCGGAATTGTCATTATCAAAGCTGCAAGTTAGGCTAAGCAGGCAAGAGGAGCCTGTTCTGATGTCTTTAATTAATAGTACAGTACTAAGGAGACCAAAGAAACATGATGGTGCTTGTTAATGCCTAAGGGACTTAGACGTTTGTGTTGCCACCTCGGTTCCAGCTGAAATTGGATTTAATGCTTAGGGAAGCTTTCCTGTGTGCAGCTGCTTTGCACAGCACTGATTTCAAGTACTGGATATACCTAACTGGACTAAGAGCACAATCCTAACCTGGAGTTAGGCTGGCACAGATAGGACAGCAAAGTTTGTCTGGCACAAGGGCCACCGAAAAGCCCGTTTGGACCACCCTTGGAGCCAGGGAGGATGGCGCACATCTGTATGCTGGGCTCTCTGACTCCGACAGTGGTCCAAACATACTTGACGGTGGCCCTTGTGCCGACCAAACTTTGCTGGCTTAACTGTTCTGGCCTAACTCTAGGTTAGGATTGCGCTCTAAAAAGAACACCCCCCTTGTGCTGTCTACAAGTGAGCAGAACGCAAAGCTCTGCAACAAAAAGGCTGATTCTATGGCTGTGTTCTTTTTTTAGCTAGGAGAATTGGCGGAGGTGACATTTCTAGCATGTGACTCGCGCTGCTAAGGATTAGGTCGTACCGCTCATAATGTAAACCTCTCAGCCAAGTGACCCTGTTCCCACTTGCCTCTTCCGTCTCCTCACGTTGTCCATCCTGCCCCTCCTGCCTTGCCCAGTCAGCCCCTTTTGCTCCATGCCCTGGTGTGTCGCCCACACTTTACAAAAGACTCTTGAGTCAAAATGACTAGCGCCATGGATCTGGGTGAGTCAGTACAGGGCTCCCGCTAGGACTTGTCTCCGAGTCTAGTCTTGGAGAGCGGAGACTTGAGACTCGAGTCAAGTCTCACTGCAGGGCCAAATTCCCATCCCTGCAATAAATATGGGAAGGAAGAATTCCGTCAACTGACATTTTGGGAGACAACCAGCATTTGACTATTCAGCCTTAGAATTGATTGTTACCATCGGCATTGCTTCCAGTGGCATAGCTTGAGCTTGGAAGCAGTATTTTCTTCCTCTCCCTAGGTCCAAAATTGTGGCTACTATTACACACTCTAGTTGCCCCCTGATCCAACAAACGATGTTAGAGCGTGTGAGAGAAATATCCATTCCACTGGTGGCACATATGTTTCCAGCTATATAATGACATAAAGAAATAGGGGATTTGGGGTTGTAACATCATCTGACTTCTGTGCCCACAACTTAAAGCACGAAGGACTGAATCTGCCTTCTTCGCTGGAGGAAAAGAAATTACCTCTTTGGCGTCAGGGTTAAGAATAGTGGCATTGATAAAATTGTATCTGTTATCTTTAAAATTGCTTTAAGCCAGAAGCTTGGATAACAAAGGACAGAAGTTGCTTTCATATTAGCATATATGTCATGTTTCATCAATCAAAAGAGAGGTGCAATTACTTTACTCTTTTCTTAGCAAACTTTAAAGAAAGAAAGCCACGAACCTATAAAAGTTAGTGTCATCCTGTTTGGATAGTTAGAGTTTTACAGGTAATTTGTTGCAGGTTTTATGCAGATAGCCGATAATTATTTCCTTTCATGCTCATCTGCCATCTACTTTTAACACAGACATAAGGAGTGCAGATGCAAAGCCCAAATATATGTGACGGTACTTATTTTTTAAAAAACAACAACACTGAATTATACAGTAGAAGGTGATTTGTCAGCCATTGAACTACTTCTAATTTTGCTAGCTGGCAGAGAAAACATGGAAAGATGCCAACTTCGCTGTGCTTTTGTGGCTCTGAACACAGCCAGGGCTTAAAGAGTGCCATTAAGCTGCATGCCATACAGAGTAGGCTGTAGACTTCATGGCACACTGATGACACTGTTGTCAAACTGAAAGGTCTGACCCTACCCCCCAAAAAACTCTTGCCATTTGATTGTCGTCAAATTGAAGGCTCCGATCCTACAACTCTGCCGTCAAAAAGGTTCACATACTTCAAAGTGGCTTACAGAGGCAAAGCATCTTGCAGATCAGGCTGCGAGTGCCGGTTTTTCTCTACACTGAACCCTTGATTAGCTGTACCCTGAATGACCCAGAAAAAGGAATGCCTAGTTGCACTGAAAATGACTTAAATTGTCAAAGGACATTGGATTGCCTGTACCACAACCAGATGACTGTGTTTCAGAAGAGGCACATGCTAAAAGAGGCACAGCTGTTTGACTTTAGAGTTCAGCTCTCTCACCCTAAAATGGTCTGTATTTTTCTGCTTCATGGAGTAAACCTCTACAGGAAGGAATTTCTGAAAGAAGATTCAGGAAAGAAAAGAGAGCAGGATTTGATTGGGTAGTTTGCCTTTATTCTCTTTGTTCTTTCTGTCATTACATTTATAGAGACCAATATTTCTGCTTGCCCCAACATTGACACAGTATTGTCACTGATTAAGGGCACAATCCTAACCTGGAGTTAGGCCGACACAATGAGGCCAGCAAAGTTTGGCAGGCACAAGGGACACCGTAAAGTATGTTTGGACCACTCTCAGAGTCAGGGAGGATGGCACACATCTGTGTGCTAGCCTCTCTGACTCTGAGAGTGGTCCAACAGTGTCCCTTGTGCCAGCCAAATGTTGCTGGCCTAATTTATGCCAGTTTAACTCCAGACTAGGATTGCACCCTTTATGTGTGCAAATAGTGGTAGCCAAGTGTAGATCTTCCTGTGTCTTGTTTAATAAATGATACACAAGGACTTTGTATTTTACCACCCAAATAAAACTGAACCCACTTATATTTATATTAAACTGCATGACCACAGTTTATAGCCCTATCCTACAAATGTGGGCTGCCACTGAAACAAGGGTTCAAATGGTGTAATGTGGTTTCTGGTAATGCAAAAGGTGCTTGGGAAGCAAATGGAGTTCCACATTTCATGAAGATGCTGTTTTGCTTCTTGCAGAATGTCTACTTTCTCTTTTAAATCATCAACTCCTGGGTTCTGAGAGCTACAATGCTACAATATAAGAAAATATTTCTGGTACATGCCGTTGCAGTTTTTTTTTCTTGTCTTTTTTTGTGGGAAAACTCCACCAAGATTGATTATTTAACCACCGTAAGGACATGTAACATTTGTCCCTAATTTGCCGTAACTGCTTCATTTTATGCAGTTATATATACATTTGCTTATGTTTTAAAACAATGAATCACAATTTAATATTGTTCCTCAGAAACCCTGTTCTACATAAGTTTGTGACAAATGAATTTATGGTTTAAATTATTACAGAACCTCAGGGAACTTGCTCTCACAATCAGTGGCATTTGGGAGAGAGAGAGAGAGAGAGAGAGAGAGAGAGAGAGAGAGAGAGAGAG